>JAVQJG010025568.1:0-18280 GCA_036024015.1 Craterocephalus amniculus
CAATAATCTGATGAAACATTATCCAGGGCTCATATATCATTTGTTGTGAAAATACTTAAGCTTTTTTCCAATCAAATCATTTTTGGAGGGAGGTTTCTGGTTTACTTGTTTTGCTACCATGACTACTTTATATAGGGTTTACTCATACAATATGTATACACACACACATATTCATATACAAATATACAGTTGTCAAAGTATTCATAACCTTCCGTTAAAGAAGGGGAAACAGTCAGTTGTGCCGACACGTATTTTCTGTAACTCTCCAGCAGCTGGGTTGGCAGATATGACAGTAGATAAAACTGATTGTAGTTTTGTCCAGTAAAATAATTTGTAGAGCTTTGAAGCTAAACTGTCCAGTAACTTTCCTTCTTAACACATTTGAAATTATACTTCAAACTTGATTTTCTACAATATGAAATGTTTCAGTAGTCTTGCTGCTTTTCTTCATT
The DNA here is from genome assembly GCA_036024015.1 of Craterocephalus amniculus. Classification (NCBI taxonomy): domain Eukaryota; kingdom Metazoa; phylum Chordata; class Actinopteri; order Atheriniformes; family Atherinidae; genus Craterocephalus; species Craterocephalus amniculus. Next base: position 453 of record JAVQJG010025568.1, read on the forward strand.
GAATTGACGTTCACCTTTAATTTCTTTCTTTACTTGTTACCAACCTTGTTCTGAACACAATCCAACTAATGCAGCATTATCCGTTTCCATCCTATACATCACTTCGTTTAAAATTCACTCCTCATTTAACTGCACTTTGTTCAGGCAGTAGCGCATACTGTAAATGACGCTGTGCATACTAAATTATGCCAACAGTGGATGTATGACATGCAAAGGAATAGGAAAATGTTCATGGAAAATGTAGTAATAGTACTGGCAGGACGAATAACCAAAATGATTTGCTTATTAATCACCTGCCAAACTGGCCGGTAAAATGTCATTTCTACCTGCCAAAATTAATTTAACCTGTATTTGGTAGGTGCCTGGAGTTATTAACCACCTTGGCAGAAATGCTATGTTACTTGCGGTTGATTTATAACAAAGATGGCTCATTGACTTGTCATTTTAGGCATTTAAAATTCTATAATACACCAAGAATGCCTACAAAACTCCACTGAAACCTGTAGATGATGTATCACTCTTCTTTAGGGTTGCTGTTTCAGTTTTTGAGCTTCCAACTTTGCCTTTTTTTTTGTAGATTGTCGCTAAGAAGTACCGCAACTATGACATCCCATCAGAGTTGACAGGGGTATGGCGGTATCTGAAGAACGCTTACGCACGTGACGAATTCATCACCACCTGCGCTTCTGACTCAGAGATTGAGCTCGCCTACAAAGACGTGGCGAGGACCCTGGACAAGTAACTCGCCAACCGAGCTGAGCTCCAACAAAATGAATTAGCAGCAAACCACTTTCAACAGAACCCCATCACTTCTGAACACTGCATATGTGTCTGTCCGTTTGTGTCATCCCCTGTGGCATTTTCAGAAACACAAGTTTTTTGCCTTTCATACCAAACAGCTCAGCTGTCTCTTTACATTTATGTGGGATTGCAGTTCTTTACAGCTCAGCATATATGGTATTTCAATCACACGGACGGACATGGCACAGCAGAAGTGGCACAGTGGATGAATCAAACTCATTTAACTTGATTCAAAAGCAGCTTCATACTTCACTACTGTGAAAGTTCTGACATAACCATTTTCACTCAAATGTGATTGTGTCTGTCTACATTTATTTCTCATAACACAAAGCTCTCTTTCATACACACTCCACCACAGGCCCAAACACTTTACTTGCAGCTGATGTCAAGGTCGTTCACTCTATTTATTCCCAAGCCCACAGAAGTGTAGTCTGCCTCCAATGTTTATTATCAAGCTCTGGCTCCTGGGGAGACACCTTGTTTCATCTGTGATTGATGATTAATGCTAAATGTTTTGCCGAGTTTGACTGTTCCAATCTGCAGTTTCATTCCACTAGTCATTCATTAAATTAGGTGTTGCTGTAGGATTTTTTCCTGTTTATTTCAACAATCCTATGCGTGTCTTGAGATTCACCCCTGCTTCTTTAAGTTTAAACAGATATCTAACCCTAACCCTAACCCTAGACTAGTTCCTGCAAAAAATATTTTGAAGTGGTTCATTAAAAGAACTAATTCTGATTGAGGGCTTTTAAGTTTGTGTCTGAATTGCTTGCATGCATTCATCTGTTGTAATTAAAGCTTATATAGAAGCTTATGAAATATGAAAACTCCTCATCTATGTGCCTTTGTTGGGGAGAATCAGAAATCCATGTCAATGTCACTGATGAACTCATTCTGACAAACGTATTGCAGCCAGAGCTAAGACATTTGTTTCACCTCTAGCTATTAGTGTTCAGTCCGGGTATTGATTTTGTCTTAAGTTACCACATGATATTATAAATGGAAAGACTATTTATTTAGCAGCCCCAATCAGGCCTGATTAGGTAGAGCCATAAGTGCTGCGATGAAAAGCGTCTTCCAGGCCAGGTCTACAACGGTCATGAGCCTTGCCCTCCAGCTCTTCGACAGAAAGATATTTCCTCTTTTCTGATGAGTCTATCGACATCTGCAGCCTAAAAGTTAAAGTTTAAAAGTCTCAATGTCCACCCAGAAAATAGTGGAAACTTGTCTTGGGGCTTATCGTCTTTGGCTGCAATTACAGTAAGACTTCCTTAAGTAGCCATAAGGTTCTTGTGTGGTTTGGACAAACATATAATATGAAATTGGAGCATGATGACTGAGAGGTCTGCTCATTGCAAAGCTCTACAAATAAAAAAATATTTTCACAGATCTGCTTGTGCCTTTTCTTTTCTTTTCCAGCAACGTGATCAATCAACACTGGTCCTTGTAGATTGTCAGGAAGCTTGAGGTGAGGGGTATCTCTGTGATAAAAGCAAAGGCGTCGCATGAGCCTGTCCCTCAAAAGGGTTAAGTGTGTCTGACTGAGCTGATCAAATCCAGTGGTGCAGGTTTGTTTCTCTATCCATAACACAGAGAGAGTGATGACCGCTGACAGGCTTAAATAGAGGCTTCCATGCCAGGGATCAAACGCCATCCCTCTTCTCCACTCTCTCATTAAGACGGAAAACCCAAGCGCCGCCATCCGATCTGTCTCCATTTTTCCTCAAAGGAGTCTCACTTGAAAGATCTGCGCCTGTCGGATTTACAATGGTGGGCGAGTGGTGTTTACTGAGACGCGGCCTTGCCAGAAACAACAGTCAAAGAAAATAAATGGAGCCTGCCTAGTGTTTCCACAGGAGTAAGGAAATATGGAGCGAGACTTGTGCCTTGCTGTTTGGTAATTAGTACCTAAACATCCCTGTCCTTGGATCCCATCGCTCACATCCAACATTTCTGCAGGCTGGATAATATACAGTGGAGCATTAACGTCAAACACGTCTGGTCATGGGGCCTGGCACGCCACATTAATCTGTTATTACACTCCCAGTGGATCTACCAGTCGCTGGCCTTGGCTTAGCCACCATATAGGCTGACAGGGACTCACACTGCGCACTTTTATAGCCAGGTTTAGTAAACCTTTTCAGCTCAGGCATAAATTGTGTAAATTGAGTCTTGCTTTGAGACCTGAGCTGATTAAAACAAACTGGTGCGCTTGACATTTGAGGAACTACCAGAAACAACCCTGTGATCCAATTAAGAGCCAGAAGCATATTTTAAGACATACTGCCATATACTGTACTGTAGGCCTCAGTGCTACTTGCAACAGCAGTTCACATTGAGCTGACTATAGATATTTCTGTCTCAGACTTTAGAAAGAATATACATTTTCATAACCAAACATAACTAATGGTGGATTATTGTTTTGATCATGTCATTTCTGATAAATGAATTGAAATTAACCTGTTTTCAGCCTGTAATACATGAGAGCAAAAATGTGTGACTGCTTATTGTAAAGTTGCCTCATCTGTTGAATTTCACACGGGTCATCAAAGTAGATAAAGAAAATCCAGCTTCACTTATAGTACTTCACGCTGTAATTATTTGTTCAGGAAAATAATCAATATTACATATCGGCTAAAATAAGATGACTCAGACCCTTCAAAGCCTGATACCTACACCACGTTTGTTGATTTATATCATGGTTCAAAGAAAGAAGATTTTTGAGGACCTTGTAGAAAGGCTTGTCTGGAAAATTTTACACAAACATACTTAAAAGGGAACATGCTGAATCATGGGGGAAAAAAAATCTGTGCTTGAGAGGATACATTCAGATGTCTAAAATCACTATTGACTTTTAAAAGACTGAATAAACACAATCCGCACACTTTGTTTGTGGTCCCTTAGCTTTGAAAAAACATGTTATTCAGTGAGTGGTCCAAATTTTCAGGGGATTTTTATGCCAGAGGCTCAGCTTAGAGTGGAATTACCCAGCCTCCCCATTTTTATCCCCACCCAACTTCAACTTCACATCATGCTGATTTCACTGTACCTCAGAAAAGGAGAGTCAAAACACTTTTGTTCTTGTTTTTCCCTTTCGCTATGCTATTAGGAAAAGATTCTCATCAGCACAAAAACTTATGTTCTGACAGTAATCACTTCAACTGACTCATCTGATTTTTAATTGAGTTATTCCCCCCTCCATAACACATTAGGTCAGAATTGTTCTGCCTTCACAAAAATCAAAATTAATCAAATATAGCTCAAATAAACACATAACAACTTTTAAACATGTAAAACATCCTCTGTGTTTTAAGTGTTTTAACTTCAGTACAGATGAAAGGAAAAGTAAATATTTGACAATGAAACAGCCAGTCAAGTTTTCCATCAGGCCTCAGCCTCGGTAGTATCGGAGCTCAGTTTTCTGTGTGTGCTTGTGGGAGCTCGCAGGTAAGGTAATGTTCTCTTTCTTATATGATAAAACAATTGTAGATTCAGGGTTGAAAAGTTTCATTTTGTACTTTTAGAAAAGCACAGTTAACCACATAAGTGGTTAAACCAGTAGATTGGTGAGAGTAAGGTCACCTTGTTAACTTCTAAACAATATCTCTGACAGTAGATAATCTGTAGATAAATGAGGGCATGCGTGGCAGAGCTGCAAGGACAAAGCTACCGCTTTTCTGAAGAAAATTGCTTCATCTCAACATTTAAAGGGCTAAACATCACGTGGACAAGTCAGAGGACTGTTATTTTGCAAAAGAAAGAAAAAGAAAATAACCACATGTCTACATAAAAACTTCTATAGTTTTGAAACTGGTGATATCATGGTGGCATGTGGGTAATAGAACAACGAATCCTCAATTATTGGACCGAATTCTACAGATAAAAGGCACCATTCAGTCAAACTACAACCTCAAGTCAAGAGATAATGTATTTTTGTTTTATCAATTTATTTAATTTGTTTTCAACTTTCGACTGTTCAGCCTCCTGATGCAGTGGCTCCCAAGTTGTGCCGAACAAATATGTTTTGCTAAGATGAGCTTTAAGGATATAGAGGGAATAGACCAGCTGCTACAGCTGTAAAGAAATTTAACAGGAAACATCCTCAGGCCACTCTAAGAAAACAATGCAGAGAATCATGAGAGTGTATGTGTGTGACTAAGAGTGTGCACAAAATATCTAGATTGACTTGAATTTAATGATGAGTGCATTTATACAAATTCAAGCGTGTACCGTTCAAGGATCAGCAGCAGATGAAGGAGATCCCCAGAACTTAACAACCAGTAGTCACCAATAAAAGCATGGGACCTAACATTTACCTACCCCAAGACAACGGAGGAAGGGCCACAACCAGCGCTCCCTCAGCCATGGAGCACAGAACCCAGGGACCAGGGATGAAGGCCCGCTGACCCTGCCAGGCCCCAGCAATCCAAGCATGATTCAGGTGCAGGATAGAGAGCCCAAGGATCCAAGAAAACCACAATCCTCCCTGGCCAGAGGTCCGCAAAACACCTAGGAACAGTCGAGTTGGCGTATCAAACATTGGTAAAGAGCAGGAAGTCTAAGGATTAAAAGCCTACATTTAAAAGAGATGTTGCCAAATGACCTAAAGTAAGCAGTACATGAGAGAAAGCGAACATACCAGGGTCTCTTAGAGCAAGAACTTGACTACATTAAGGACAAAAACAACTCCTGTGTTTTTCAAATACTATTCATTTTATCAGAAGGTTACATACAGTTCTGATAGATTAGAGTGTAATGATAACAATGATAACTACACAATAAACCCTTTTAAAAGATTATTTGGAGCAAATATTCAACCTTTCTTTTGCTATTAAAACACTTATTTTATTCACTTTCTCCTGTGATTCTTCGTGTTTGTTAATGTCTGACATCTGGGAGATCTGAGCTCCCTGAAGTGTCTAACCAGAGCACAGGAACTACGTTGTAACAGGAGATTGTGTTTAAAAGAGAGACGGGGCTGCCAAAGACGAGTCCTCATTTCTTCCTCTCTGAGACAGAGAGCATCTAAGAGAATATCAAATTCTCTGTAGGTCCCCCAACCCTCCTCTCCTTGCCTGTCCTCAGAGGTTTGAGTGGCTTGTGGTGAAGCTTGATGGGGATTATTGATCTGCCTGGCGCGCGCCTGCGGTTTCGGCAAAAGACTGACGACCTCACCAGAGAGAGTTCTTGGCACTCTCCAGCCCCTGACTTAGATCATTTGCATAGGCTGAGACTGGCCTGCTGTGCCTCGAAAGAAAGGACTACATCAGCTTGGATTCAGGTGATCAAAACATTTTCAAGCTACTTTAAAAAGTCATGCCAGAGTTAGGCAGAAAATAGTAATCAACGAAATTGGATGGCATTTTGGAGAGGAGCTGCTAGAGTCTGAACCATGTTTGCAGACAGCAGAGCCCAGAGGTACTTTTACTCTTGGTTAGATTTACTGGTCAGGGATTTGGTCCCAGTTTGCGAACCACATGAAATACTCCTTGGTTGCCGGAGAAGGATGTGGACATTGCGCTAATTATGTGAGATGATGATGTCAGGTATTGATAGCGATTTGTGTGCCAGAACTTTTCCCTCTAAGATGTGTTCCAGCGTGCATAACTGCACGGAGTTGACCACACTCGCTATACCACCGCACTCGCATCCACATGTCGGACATGCCTAGATCCTCAGCAGCCCTCACACATCCTCACTGGCAGGCAGGCGCTCACTTTATCATCCGTAGTTGTAAATCATTGCTTTGCCTGCAGGAAACACACGGCATTTTATTTTCCAGTCATAAACCAGAAAACCCGCTTCTAACATGAGCTACGATCGTTGGAGATGGAGAGGATGAATATTTAAAGTAGAGCCAGACACGATGAAGAGCATCTTTTTTTTCCTTTTATGCCCGGCAGCCCCACTCATCATTTCCCCAAAGGCCCACTGATGATCACTCAATTCTCTATGAATTGTCATTATATGAATATAATTATCAGAAATGAATGTGGACTGTGATGAGATGTATTGATTTTGGTCGTAGATAATAATCAGTTGGACAAAACTGGGTTATTAGAACTTTGATCAGATTGGGCTGTAAATGTTAGATGGTCTTAAATATAACATTTCCACAAATGGGAATAAAATGAACCATTCTTAATTCCAGTTGGATTATCTTGACTTGGATTGAACTGGATAACTAGTTTAACTGAGTTATAAATTATTGGATATAATTTGAAGAATAAAGTGGACCAAAAGGAATTTGGATGCCTCAGATTATATAAAATTAGATTGAACTGAATTAGATGAATTGAGTTAAACTGGATTATCAATCATCAACAATGAACTGAATCAAAACATATCTAGAATTGGACTATCATGTATTTAGATGGATGACATAATACTGCATGTAGTTAACTGTGCTGAGCTGGATTATTTTTGTTTTACAATGCACCTATTGAAATAATTATTGTACTATGATGAACTGGATTTACTCAGATTAAAATTAATTTGAATTGCAAGATTTGTATTGTGCTTAATTTGATTATAATATCATGACAAGAAACTGGACTAAAACAATTATATAGAATAAACAAGACTGATGTGAATTGAAATGGCATTAGTGTTGGGTCTCATTAAGATGTTACCAATCTTAGTCACTAGTAAATTAGTTATTCAGTTAACACTCATCTGATAAAGTTATAACAACATTTAATCTGACAGGAGGAACACGCAGAGTTCCTTCATGCTTCCTTTCAAGAGAAGATGGGGCCCTGCCTATATTTTTAGAGTTTTATTGCCTGGCTAAAATCTATGGAAATGGCTTGTTTTGCCTGCATATTTGGCACCAATATGCAGTTTACCCTGTCTTATGCTCTGTACACCAGGTTGCGCTGCAACGATTTGCCATTTTTTGACAGCTGAGATGGTGTATAATTTGAAACACTGACATAAAGGGAAGGCTTCAGACAAAGAGGCCTTTTGTTTGTGTATTTGGTCGCTGTCCATGGTCCTGACAGTCACATTTTCACTGTAATTCCTCTTGTTTTTTTCAGGCAGTGTGGCCAGTATCACATTACATAATCCGAGTTGGCAGAACTCATTAAATGTAGGCATTATAAGCTTCCTAAGTGCACTTTCTTAGAGTTGTGCTTTACTTTGTAGCGCATGGCTTCATAGAATCAAATGTTTCCAAAGGAGGCTAAAAACACAGGCATGCTTTAATCTAGTGATCAGTGGATCCTGGTGCAGGCCGCTTTACAACCTACCGTGTCTCTGAGGTTCTGGGTTGATGCCTGGATGCAGTTTGGCTGCCAGTTGATCCTTTCTTTTATTAGAGGTCAAAAGACAAGTTGTCTTTTACAGCAGTCCGTTTGTGACGACGTACAACGCTTCATATTTGGCATTCATCTGTGGAGGATAAGCTCTTGTGCAGGCTCTAGTCTACGGAGGCAAAACGCAGAGTGTTGCAACTGTCTCGCCAATATAACAAGCGCTATTTTGGCCACATCCAGCTTGCCTTTGACTGTGTTGAAAAGCTCATACTGTAGGTGGGCCTCTCAGCCGGTCCCCCTGGCTTAACAAAAAACCACTAGAGTGCGCCAAAGTACACAGTTATTCTTGTCACAGTTTGAAAATCTCTAGGGTGGGACTTTAAGCAAATTAAAATCAGGCTTAAGTTGTTTTCTTAGTTGTTTTTTTTTAAGGAGGGCACAGTCTGAGCTCAAAGGTAGCTTTCCTTTGGAAGATTAAGGTGGCCTGCAGCCGATTGTGCAGCAACGGATGTAATCAGATAACAGAGGTTCAGGGAGGTCGGGGCGTCGTGCTGATTCAACAGTTGAGGCCCACACTGGAGAGCCCATAGCCTTGAGTTTATCCTAGGACTAAATGAGAAATCAAGATGCATGGATTCCTGTTTAAAGGCAGCAAACACACACACGCATACACACACACACACAGCCTTGTTAGTGAAGACGGAAACATAGGAAGAGATATACAGTTCTGAGTGGTATGAGGCCCTTGAGGATCACTTCCCGCCTGAGCTGCTCCTCTGAAACGTTTGTAGAGGTCAAGTAAACAGTTTGTATTGGGCTGTCAGCTGTCTGCGAGTGTGTTTGTGTGTGCGTGCACAATCCTTCCGACGTATTGGTTTTGTCTCCTCATAAAGTCTTGTTTTTATTCCTCTCTGCTGATTGCATAATATAAGGAAGAAAGAAAAGGTTTCTTTGGTGCTGCAAAACTACTTACAACCTGGAATAAAAATCAAGCGCACATCATCTCTGGCATCATGTTCTCCCATCAAACTTAACTGGGACCAAAAACCAGCCCGTCTTAAACGGGCCAGCCTTTGGGCTGATACCTCTCCCGTGCATGCAGGACATTATGCTAATTTCCCCGGGTGTGTGGGTCCCGCTGCTCCTCCAGAGTTCATTATTATAATTGCTAGACATGGCTGAGAACGCGGAGAATGCGAACCTGAAACCAGCGCGAGCTTTTTCCACGCAATCCATATTCAGGGAAATCCCGAGAATGTTCCCGATCTGAACCTTAACAAAACATATGGAGATGGTGTAGATCTCCGTTTTCAGCATGTGTACACACACTTAGATTGGCTCTATTATGTCTTGGAATAATGTAAAACAGCTTCCAAAGCTAACTCTGGTTCTGCTCCTGTCTCCATGTCTTTGGTTTCACAGTGTACCTTTGAAATGCTGCCATGGCAGTGGCAGTGGCAGCGGTAGCATGCAGGGGGCCCCAGGGTGCCTCAGTCTGTCGTCCAAAGACAATGTTGGTGCAGACGGAACGGCACATCAGAGATGACACCGCTGAATGTGCTTTCTGCCTGCAACACACCCTGAGATGTGTGTGGTCATTGTTTAACAGGACAGTGAAGGAGTGACAATGTGAGAAGTGAGCGTGCTGACAGCCATATTACATTTGTTTTAGTTGCAATATTGCACCTCTGATTACCTCTTAGCTGATAGAGTCATATATCTACAGTATGTTTCATGTGCTACCTTTAAATTCAAGTTGTCTAGACAAAACATTCACCCTCTGAGCTTTTTCTGGGAGGCTCTTTATATGTTCATCCTGCTCAGATTTAACCGTAATGGCAACATGTTTCACCAGGTGTTTCTTTAAACTTTCTACAATCCTTTTTTGCCCTCGCTATATTTTTCATGCCCTTTAAATCAAAAAATTCTAGAGATATACAGAATTTCTCAGATTCAACATGTTATATGTTGACTTTGCGATTGAACGATTTCAAATTATTTGCAAATCATTGGGCTCTGTTTGTATTTCCTGAGAACCCCAGCACCTTTGGCAATTGGGAAGTAGATAAATGATCCAAAAATAGAGGCAAATTGTAATTTTCAAGCAATAATTTAAAAGCAGACTTCCTTGTTTCACCACTTTTCCTCTAAAACAGCACCCTCACATTCAAAATGAACACTTTTATATGCAAATATTTATCTCTTTATCTTACAAAATGTGGTTCTGCTCTCTGTTTAAGCCCTCTTCCTTCCACCCAGGTCTTTTCTGTGAGGCAGATCATACTAAAATAACTTCAAGTTTTAGTTTCAGGATGACTAAGAATATCTCTGACATGATGCAGCTGTAGCTCCAAACCCTATCAAATCATCATACAGTATATGCACATTTTCTCTGCAAACACAAACTCTGATAAAGTAAAACAGAATAAAATAAACAGTTTTAGTTCAGGCAGTTCAGGCAATTTTGACAGTCTCCCACATCTAGTCTTGAGGTGCCCCAACTGGGGGAATCGTGTTTTTTAAAAGGCTGAAATAATGAAAAAAAACGAACAACATTAATTTGCCCTTAATTACACAGAATTTGATCCAGTGCAGAGAGATTAAAAGACAATGCGCAACCATCAAGTGGTTGTTATGTCTTTGAGCTGGAGGAGTTTTGACAAGGTCATCTTGCAGCAATTTGTAAGATGAGCAGAAAAACAGAGAGAAAAAGTTTTCTCAGTGTGCAGGAAGAGTGATGAAATGAGAGAGCAACACATTTGAACAAGAAGCAGTGGATCTGAAGCTGAATTATAAGGTGAAGCTGTGCCAGTTTGCACATTAAAAAAAATCTTACACGCACATAATTCATTATGAAGCAAGAACGTAACACGTTTAAATGAGGCACTTTGAAAAATGAAGGAACTCAAAGGGCTTTTGAGCTAACTAAAAACTCATTTATGCTCAGAGATGAGATCCAGAGGAACAAATAAGTTACAAAATACCTATTTTATTTTTTAAAATAAACAAAATGTACAATCACAATGCCAATTTCACTCACTGTTGTCAGGTCTGTTTGTCCCTTTAAAAAAACAACAACAAAAACAAAAAAACATACCAGCAAATTGTAACAGAGTCTCCATTAGATTCAGTTTCCTGACAAGTGTTCATGACGAGAAGCATATAGCAATAGAAATAAGTAAACTTTACACAAGAGCAAGGTAAAGTACAATTCCTGGATATCATATGTGTTGATCATTAAATAATACAAGGGTTTAATGACAGCTTGTACCCAACATTTTTTTTAAAAAAAAAAGGTGGTGGGAAAAAAAATTATATAACACAAACAAAAGCAGACGAGGACAGAGTGGGATGTCAGTGCTGCGTTGGTGTGTAAACAGGTTAAAGAACCATTTCCTGTTCTGCTTGTGAAGTGATAGGAGGTGAGAAATTACTATGGCGGCATTGGATGCATATGCATGTGGGAGACTTTAGTTTTAGTTTTTTTTATTTAAAAAACAACTAATCTATTAGGGTTTTTTTTTTTTTAAATGTACTTTTTCTTCATACACTGTAACAGCAACGCTGCTTCTCCTTTGGGCTGAAGCAGCTGGTGAAATGATGTGTGACATGTTCAATTCCTTTAACTGGGCTCAGAACTTCCTCTGTGGAGTCTGCGTGCAAACCCTCAATGAAAAAGCTGGAACTCTGATCCTCAGACAGGCCCATGTTTTTCTCAGTTTTTTTCAGACGGGGTTATTATATTACCCACATGCACTGAATATCAAATTGGAAGACATTTTTTTGAAAAATATATTTTTTTCTAACATGTATCATTTGCCTTTTGAGATCAGATTCAAATCCAATGTAAATGGCTTGTTTGGCCAAGTGTTATCCATTCTATGAGTGTGTGTGATTGCAGTGGCCTTAAAGCACTCAGGACCAAAACCATGAGCCCTGCTGGCAGCCTGCCGCAAGTGCTGCTAGAAATAAAACAAGAAATAAGTGCTTTATGAAACAAACATACACACAACACAAGTCTCCCATATTTTTTGGATACCAGTTTGCTGCCAGCAGCTGAATTCAATCTCTTTGGGTTTTTTTGCACTTTCTTTCATCTCCTTGAACTCCAGCACTTTTCAGAATCTCACGTAGTCATGTCGAATGCAGACCTCCTTCCCCAAACTGGGGCTGGAAGATGATTTTAGGTTTGTGTCGGGATGGTGCAGATTTGGTAAGCCATGCTGGAGATAAATAAATATCGGAAAGAATGCGAGTCTCATTTGTCTTTAACTGTGAGACTGAAAAAAAAATACAAAACCTGTGTGTGAATCACACACATACACAAACTTTTTTTAAAGCTATCTTTTGCACATGATATGAAAGCTATAATAGACTTGGCATGTTTAAGCTATAATCCTGACAGAGCTTTCAGCCAGGCTGGATATGAACAAAAAAAAAAAAAGAAAGGAAAAAATAAATGCAGAAATAGCAAATCTGTGGTATCATCCAAGGATTATTCCAGTCCTGAGGAGTTCCTGTATCGCAAAGTAACCGAACCTTAAAGTGTGACCCGCTGCTTTAAAGCGCAGCACCAGACGTGGCACCACTGTAATCATCTTTGGACTCGATTCGGGGCTTACATGTATCATTTCTTATTTTGACAAGAAAACACACAAGAGTGCATGTGCATGTCAGACCAGACAAAATAAAGAAATTAAACCGAGTTTCTCTAAATGGATAATTATTTTTTTCCCCCACTGAAGCTGGCTTTCGTGGTATGTTGCCAAGAGGCACAATGTGAGTTATTGCTCAATAAATACCAAAGGTTTAATTCTAAGCCAAATGTGTGTCAACGCCTAGCGAGGATGTTGGCCTCTCGATGCGTCGAGCAGTTAAACTCAAAGTTACACCAGAAGCAACATGTTGCAATACTCTGGAAATTGCAATGCATATTCCAAGCCATTTAAAATCTTTGGGTGCTACATTATTCACTTGCTCTATTAAATTACCTATCAAAAACAAAACAAAACAAATTAATTTTAACTTAGATAGATGCATCAAAAATATTCAGATTACACTTCTTTGACTCAAGTTTCAAATAAAATACATAATTTATGGCTTTATAAGTTAAAACTAAGAAAATGCTTCAATCTACATCAATGTCTCACCCACAATATACAAGTTAAATTAATTGGTTAAACAAATTTAATGTCCACACCACATAAGGTAACATATGTGTTACTCTTATCACTTGCTACTCAGTGCTTAACTTGCATTTTGATATTGTCGTAGTACAAAAACATGCTCTGCCAAAAAAAAAAGCCTTACTGAAATACAAACACTATACAAAAGACTTTTCCATATATTGTTGAAGCATCCCTTAGCTCGTGGACTATAATAAAAACCGAAACAATGTCTCATCCACTTGGGCCTAGTAAACCAAAAATTGTTTTTCCCATTATTGCTGTGAGAATCCCTCCCTTTGTAGTGACTTGGTCAAAACACATTCCACAAAGACGAGTCCATGCAGGTCTGTGTTGCTCTTTTCTTCTTCTTCTGTTTTTTATCTCTACCTTAATTTCCAAGCAAAAGGTAGAGATAGCTGATGAGAGCCCAAAAATCCCCTTTTCATTTTATATATATAAAAAAAGGTTTTGTGCTTTCAAACCATGACATCAGGTGACTTATCTGTCCCCCCCCCCGTCCCCCTGTTTTTTTTCTAATATGGCCTCCAGACTGCTTCATCCATGCGGCCTCCAGGGTTGAGAACAGTTGGGGAATTACTGTGGCTCCCATCGCCATCCACCCCTCCCTCTGTCTGGCTGGGCAGGTTAGGGTTCACCAGGGAGGTGCCCGTTGAGGCGCTAGTGCAAGGTGGGATCATCCGGGACGGCGAGCGGTCCCCACCAGGAACCATGGAGAACTGGTACGAATTGGAGGAGGCACCGTAGTAGAGATAGGGGGTGCTGCTGGTCTGGAAAGGTCCGCTCTGGCTCTGGGTGGAGCCTGGGTAAGGCGGGGGAAGGTAGGTGTGGTAGTGGGCGCTGCCCAGCGACATGGCGGAGGTGACGGGCGGGGTGTAGGTGAAGGTGGCCGGGTAGTGCATGCGAGGGCTGGAGAAGCGGCTCTCTGTGAGGGAGGAGAGGCTCGGGAACTGACGCTCAAACTGACCGGGGAACGGGCTCAGGTCGGAGGAGCCTGGGAACACACAAACACACACACACACACACACACACACACAGAAACACACATTTTATTTTAGGATTTCCTTTCATCAAAATGACATTAACTTTATATATTTGCCAGAAGACATTATTTTCAGTCTCATCACCAATCAAGAGATCAACATCCAGACTTTTGACTGAATGAAATTCCTCACCCAAGATCCTCTTACAAAACAGGAAAAACCTCTAAAGGAAGGCAGATGTAACGGTCTACCAACTTTTGTGAATATGTTGATGGATCAAAGTCTTGATTCACTTATATCTTTGAAAAACAATGAAGTTGGTGATAAAGGAAGAACAAATTCAATAAAGCCTCAAATGAAATAACAATTAACAGATTTAAGTTTTTGTAGCATTTTCTAAAATTTCCCAGCTTTTCTGTAAAAAAGCACACACATCCTCTCATATGCGAGTAAGTTTTAATCAGGACTGGGGCTTGAAATTTTGTAAAGTAATTAAATTCAACAAATAAGTCCCTTAAGAAATAAGACAGTCAAGTGAATTGACCTTTTGGGGAAAAATTTGTGTCTTAACCAGTTCAGAAAGCCCGATTAACAGTTTTTTCTTTAAGTAAATATTGTTCCAATATTTACACTTCATTTACCAAATTTTTATAAACTTAACAAACACACATCCATATGCCTCAGTATGTTTACACTTATGCCTCTCCGTGTGTGTGTGTGTCTGTGTGTTGCTACATGTTTATGTATGTATATTTATATACATAATTGTTTATGCATGCAAGTGCATGTGCAAACGGCATGCGTGTGTGTGTGTGTGTGTGTGTGAGGGGGGTGTATTTGTGTGAATACTGTATGCACATAAAAAAAAAGCAGTTGGGATGAATCAGGAGCTGCACATGTGGAAACACTTTGAGCAGAAACAGTTTCCATGAGATCCATAATGAGGCAGGGCTGAGCTCTGATGTGGCTCCTCTCCTCGCCTCCCATCGGCTCCAGCATGCATGTGTGTGTGTGCGCGCGCGTGTTGTGAGTCGCGTGTGCGAGAAAGCGAGTCGGGAAGGAGCTGTTCCATCTCACCCTTCATTCCTGTTTTCGCTTCATCCTTTAAAAAATACCCAAAAACCACTAACTGGCTGCGGCTAGCTCGGCGCTGGGCGAAGAGTTGAAGGAGAATAGGAGGTCCTCCTACTCTCTCTCTCTCTCTCTCTCTCTCGCCCTCCCCACCTCCACCCATCTCCTCTCAGCGGTTTAGTCCAGCCATGGCGCTCTTATCATAAATCACCAGGCGTCTTCCGTGTCACCATGTCTGCTGCAAGAGGACAAGGGGTGGTGGGGAAGGGGAGGGCGGAGGAGGGGTGCAGTGTTTATTGTACAGGGAGGGATTGCGAAGCCGGGGTTTGTCGCTAGCGTCAGATAGCATATGCTGCCAATTAGGGCCTTTAAACTTCCTCTTTCCAGCAGATTTGTTTGATTCTCCTAGAAATAGTAGGTGATTGTCTCTTTTGTGGAGGAGAAGTGTGATCTCAGACATGACTGGCGTTGTTCAATAAACTCCCGTCTCTTGTTTTTAACTTTTGGACCTCTACTTGTGCTCCGAGGGGCCCTGTGATGATGAGCCAGATCAAACTTTATTAGCTCAGAAGGAACCAGAGTGCGATATAGTCTAAATGTTTGGAGGGATCTTGCAAACACTGAGGCATCACTTCCGAGTTAGGTGTTATTATTTGACTTGATAAACTTCTGCAACCGCTTCTCGGCGAATTAAACGTTTCATCACGCGGGCCGTTGAAGTGTTTGAAGTTTGCACGGAGACCGGCAGAGCACCCGTATCAGCTTCTACTTGTGCTTCGGTATGTTCTGTAGTGGGATACAGTTACAGAGCGGCCCGGCGAGGCGTCAACATGATCTTCGGAGATCTGAGGGGCCTTAGGCGCATCACTTAGGAGGAATTAAGCGCGCAAGGTGTGCAAAGTGGGCAAAGGCTTACGTCAGTGCGTGTGCGCGGGCCGCCGCGTGCACACGTGTCACTCAGAGGAACAAAGCAAGATGAAAGCTGCAGGAAAAGACCAACCTAATCAAACCTGACAGGGCAGCTGGCTGGATTTTAAACCCTTTCTAATGCAGAGTCACACGGCTGCATCACCTAATCACTCTGCCTCGCTCCAGGCGCACACACCCACATGCACACACACACACACACACACTCAGAGGAGCGTGGAAGTGTGTTAGCATAAGGAAACATAAAAAAAAGGAGGATAGAAAAAAAACTCCCATGGCAGTGAGTCAAACAGGTGTAAAGGAGAGCAACTTGTCTGGCGGCATGGAGGGATTTTAGGTGAGCTTTCACATCGGGGGGGAAAGACAGAGACAAATTGGAACACAGATGCTGCTGTTACTGCAAACAGACTGGCTAATGCAATTACCCAGAATGCCTTGAGAGAGTGGCGTATGGCTGTAAAGACACTTTATTTGTCAGTCATGAGCCTGTTATTATCCCAGGGCCTGTTATTACCCATTCTCCTTCGGGATCAAAGACTTAGAGCTAGGAAAAAAGGAAACAATCGGGGTTTTTTTTTTTTTTTGTTTGGTTTTTTCTTCACTTCCACTGCTAGAAAAAAACACTGTGGAGAGACAGTCCAACTTTCACAGCAGGCATCACGTTCATCTGAGAACAAGCCAATGCCAGCTCGTTGGCAAATAATAGCCTTTCTCTTTTTTGTTCGTGTTCCTGCTTTTGTCTGCGTGCACATCTGTCTTTCCCCCATAGCCGATAAATCACTTGCAGCCGATTCGATGGCGTGGAGAGTGAGTGGTTAGGAGAGGTGGCGAGAGTCGTGATTCTACCTGGCAATCGTCGAGGCACGTCACTGATGGCAGGCAGGCCCGTGCCTCGGCTGGAGGAGAGGGGGGTGGTGGAATGGACTGAGGGGGACGCCATGGGACTCAGGTAGGACGGATACGGTTGCTCGTATGACCAGGGAGGAGAGGACTGGGACTGACGAGGGTCTGATGGGGAGAAAGGGAGTGAGTGAAGGAGGAAAAGAAGGAAAGGGGAAGAAAGAGAGAATAATTACCAGTGGGCTTTGTCAAAAAATATTCCAATTACTTGTGTTAAAATGTACAAAAAAAAAAGCAACATTGACAACAAATGCTGACTTTACTTGTGCCTCTCATCCCCTGTGTGCAAAGAGGTAAGTATCAGTTGGAGTTATGCAACATCCTCTGTAATGACACATCTAATGTTTACCTTCGGAGAGAAGATCTTCCTGTTTGCCTTATAAAACATTGTGCTTGCAGCTGAGACACAGATAGCCTCGCTGGCACTCACCCAGGGTGTAAACACATCAGACTGCTCAACGCTTTATTGTGTGCGTGCAGCAACACAAGAGCAGAGCGTTAACCCGCGATCAATCAGCATTTGGCTCCTTTCCCATCGCCAAAAAAACGCGCGTCTGATCCTCTGCTGGCAGCTGCGTGGCTCACAGATTTGAGTCTGGTGATGCAATCACGCTGCGTTCACGTTAACAATGTTACCCAGAGCAACAGAAATCTAGGCAAGTAAACAATAATTGTTGCCATTTTTCTGACTTGTGTAGCCT
>JAVQJG010025601.1:0-12094 GCA_036024015.1 Craterocephalus amniculus
ATTTATATGTGTATTTATTTATTTTTATATTTATTTATTTATGCATTTATACATTTATTTGTGCATTTATTTATATATATGTATATTTATTTATTTTTATATTTATTTATTTAGGCATTTATCTATTTATAAGTGCATTTATTTATTTATGTGCATATATATTTATTTTCATATTTATTTATTTTTTTTCGTCTCTCATAGTGTTTGTGTCAGCCTGTTGCAGCAGCTCCAGTCTTATCAGGGGTGGAAGGGATCACTAAACTCACGGCTCTGATTGGATTGATTTTTGGATCAGCAAGGAGAGAAAAAGGGTCAAGTAAATACACATCCGCCATTTATTCATTGAAGTTTTTTGCCCATTTAAACATTCAACTCACAACTTATTCCACACATTATATAAAAATAAATTCAGGCACAATATAAGGCATCAAAAATTAACTTAGAATGTAAGTTAAGGTATCATTACATCTCACTGGGAACAGGGAGAGAGAAATAAAAAATTGCTTATGTTCACACCATTAAAAGGGTATGAAACAAGGGCCATGGCTCATGTCCCCAGTCACAGTTCCCAGCTTCAAGCTGGAGACACACTGCATGACTTTTGCCAGATTTCCCCTTGATAACCAGCTGTGTGTGGTCGCCACTAGTTGCAGCTGTCGTCATGACGACTTGGCGCAGAAAGCTGTCAGTGTGTGAGGAGGCAAACAGACAGCAGTCAGAGTATTTCACACGTATATAAATTTTTCCTGTATGGGGTTCATCGACGCAGTTAAATACACACATAACCAGCAATCATTGCCTGTGGTTACGTGTTTGTTTTGCTTTAATACCAAATTATTAATTCAGAATTAACATGTTGTCGTTCAGGTTTACTTGGAAAAAAGTATTCCAGATTAAGGTTTACATGGAAAATATGTTTAACTAATTCCGCTTTAGATCTAATCAAAATTCTTATTTTATTTTAATATGGTGGTTTGGAAGGATTCAGAAAAACTGCACTCTCTGCTCTGGGTCAGTGAGCTGTGTGTGGTTGTTGCTTTACACCATGAATCTTGTGAGATGCTTTTCTTTTTTTTTTTCTTTGATTGAACATTTTTCCACCTAAAACCTGCGGATCACTGTGGAGAGCCTCCTGTATGGATCAACCACTAATCATATGTGCCTCTATTTCCTTTTCACACCTACACTTGCTGCTTAAACTCCTTTTTTTTGGCTCCTCACAGAAAGCATGGTCACTCATCATACTGTAACACGTCATGACATTGTGACCTCAAAAGCCAAAGTAATGCCCAGAAAAAGACAAGATGGAAAAAATAAAGTAAGACCTCATCTGACCTCACAGACATGATGTCTCCAGGACAGCCTCAGGTCAGGTGTCAGATTATGGGCCTAAAATGATGTAAAGTAAATGTATCGATAGATAGCAGCATAAAGGCCGACCAGAAGAAGAAAGCATATGTTATTATTTACAGTACTTTGTAGAAACAACACATAGATCAACAGGGACCAATCCTTTTCTCATCCCAAAATCATTCTCTTAAGTCTTGGCTTTCAGGAGGAAAAATATTGGCATTGAAACAAACAAAAGACAGAAAGACACTACTTACATTTTTAGATTTTTTTCATATTTTCTATTCCAGTCATTTCCATTCCCATCTCCCTCCTATCCTCATCAAACCAACTCCAGCTCAGCTTCTTGGCTTTATTCCAGCCACAGAGGACTAGGATTTTTGGACATTACTCTCAATGTAAGCTGTCTATTTGCTGGAAAGTTGGTCAGGAAGTAGCTTCATGATCATCTCCAGGTTTAAATAGATGTCTCTTAGCAAGATGTAGTGATAGTGATGAAAATGTGGTGAATAATATTGTTTTTAATGGATACTCATTTCTCCATATTGATTTACAATATTGTTGCTGTTCGATTAAAAACACATGTCTCAGGTGAGATCTCATAAGAGATACGTATTTTTCATGGATCAGCCACCCACTTCAGCGTCAATGTAGCACAGAGTCCAGCATCACCATCTGGATGTTTAAGTATCGTCCCAGTTCACTTTTCTGTTCAACAGAGGAGGATTCGGGGTATACCTGCCCCTCTATCACAAAACCTGACTTTTCCTCAAAAAGATTAACAACATATTCTGTTAGCCAGGTTGTGACTTCAAGTATAACAATCCTGATGTCTGAGAAGAACATTTAAATGATTAAATTCTAGATCAGGTTCTATAGAATAGAGAGAATCCTTCATGAAAAATTTATTCTGTAACATCTGTAAAATGACAGGGTGGTAGAAATCTTGTTGCAAAGAAATGAATGTTGCATCTTGAATATGAAGGAAGATGCAGATGTTATTCACATCCTGAGTAACTGAGAACACAGAAGATGGCTGGGACTGTGTTGTGAGAAAACAGCGAGAGGGAGGTGATTAACAGGGCTTATGCAGCTCATAAAACAGGCTGGCCTCATTTAACTCATTCTTCCACTTATCTGTCTGCCACTACAGCATCCTTCCCCCTGGTGTCTCAGCTCTCTTTGTCACCTTCATCTGCACAAGTTTACTGCTCCTCTTCATCAGAACACATCCTGAAATCTCAGTCACACAGTGATCCCATCTGATCCCATACCATGATCATTTTCATTTGAAATCAAGTGTTAACATTTTTTAACTTTTTAAAGTGGAATTAACTTTTATTCTGTGTGAAAGAGTAATTAAAAATCATACGTAAACGTGGCTGTTGTGCTGATTGTGGGTTTCTTTACCAACTTTAAAAGTCAAACAGAACAAAAATTGTCAGCTTTGTCTAAATGTATCACAGGAAGTAAAGCACAAAACTCAGATTTTTAGCAGAGCAGTCTCAAAAGGTGACATTTATGCTGAATGTGCATCTCCCACCATCCTTTGTGCAAAGTTCTAAAAATCAGTACGTTGTCGCTGATTCCGAGCAAATTGTAATTCCAACTATTTTAACTATAACAAAATAGAATAATACATTACACACTTATACCATGCTGTCTGATTATATTACCAAAGGGAAGCAGGTGCATTGTGAAGAGTATTGGTCCGAGTACAGAACCCTGAGGAACTCCATGACTAACTCTGGTCTGTGAGGAAGATTCATCATTTACACAAACAAACTGAAATCTTTCTGATAAATATGACCTAAACCAGCCTAAAGCTGTTCCTGTAATTCCAATAACCTTGTTCAAGCCTCTGTAGCAGAATGTTGTGATCAATGGTGTCAATTCATCACTGAAATCCAACAAAATAAGTATAGACATCAGTCCTTTATCTGAGGCGATTAGAAGATCATTAGTAACCCTCCCCAGTACTGTCTGTGTGCTACGATGAGCTCTACATCCTGACTGAAATTCATCAAAAAGATTATTCTCCTCAGATTATCACATAGTTGAGTTGAAACTATATACTTAGCTAAAACTCCATCAGGACCAAAACCAGGCAGGAGGTCCATTTTCCTGTTGTGCATCATGGGACGTCTCCAGCAGCCTCGGCCTAGAACAGCAAACCAAAGGGATGATCAGGGTCAAAAAGCCAGACCTGATTAGAAGATGATCTGAAGGTAGAGAGAGATTCTGCTTCCTCAAGCCAGACTGGGAGCCGGTCCCACTTCCTGTAGCCAGAGTAGGGGCTGGTTCCACAGAGAGAGGTCTGATAATGAATTTATTTGTCAGGTGTTTTTGTTTTCCTCTTCTCTGAACTGTGAACTGTTCCTGGTCTCTGACCCTTAGACCTATAAACCCTGTCTGTACCTCTTTATGAGTCGCTGAGTGTCTCATTCTTTGGTTACACAGGCAACAGGATTCAGCAGAGTTCTATGTGACACTGGTAGCAGTTTTTCAGGAACAGGGTTGGATTTAGTGGGAGCTTCCAGTGTACACAAACCCAGACTGCTGAGATCTGATGCATGTGTGGAGGGTCTTAACTTTCATCCTCCCTACAACAGACATGAGCTTCTACACAGAAGGTTTCAGAAACGTACAGCTGCTGTTCAAACACACAAAGAGAGATTTTCCCTTTGAGTCTGGTTTCTTCCTTTTTTATGACAATTCATTATTTAACAGAAGTGAGCTTTATTCCAGGAATGTGAGAAATCATGTTATCATGTCATTATCGGAGAACAGTGGTTGCTTTTTATTATTGTAATGTTTTTCCAGTAAACAACTCATTTTTCAGTTAACGCATCCCTCCTCATGGTGTCAACCCCTCAGAGCTGCAGTCATGTTTAGGAGAGCAGTGTGTGAGTGGTGCCTGCTCATCCAGAGATGGAGGTGGTAGACAGTCTGACATTGACCTGGCATTGACGCTATTTATTATGCAGTGATTGGCACTTGTCCAGGTCTGTCTGAGCAGGAAACTGCAGATGTCCACATGCAAGGACGCGCTCCTGGTGGGGCAGTCGCAGCACCAGCATGAAGAAAAGTCGTTTCACAGAAAGGTTATGTTAGTCGTGGCCATGAGCAACTGAAGTACTGGGGTACTGAAGTTGTGAGGTACTGAGGTACTGTGTAATTAAGTCACTGAGATACTGAGGTACTGAGGTACTGAAAAACTGAGTTACTGAGTCACTAAATTACTAAGATACTGAGTTGCTGAGTTATTAAGTCACTAAGCTTTATTCTGGGTATGAGTTAGGAAAAGTTTCAGCTTGTTGAATGAGACGAGAGAAAGTTCTACATCCACTGAACGTATACTTCAGTTGATGTAGTCCATCCATCCATCCATCCATCCATCCATCCATCCATCCATCCATCCATCCATCCATCCATCCATCCATCCATCCATCCATCCATGCAGCCAGCCAGCCAGCTGGCTTCATTAGAGAAGCCCAGACTTCCAGCTACTCATCACCTCAGTGTTTCTGGGTCAACCAAGAGTCTGTCAAGGCTGTTGTACTCTGACCGAGCTTTTTGCCCTAACCGTGCCCCCTCACAGTTACAAATAAAACTTTATTCTAAGTCCCCTTACCTGGCTAAATATGAGTTAAATAAAATGTAAAAAAAATAAAGACACCCTGCTGAGGAAACTGGTTTCAGTCATCATTGGGAATGTGATGTTCCTGCTACCTAACACGATGAGCAGGAGCCATAGCACACAGCAGGAATATTGTGAATGCAACACTATTTCCCAGAGACAAGACTGCAGGAATTCTTCCTCTTTACCTGTCTGGCAGATGCAAGTAAACCTGTGAAACAGCCTAGAAACTTCCCACCAGTCAATCTTTTAAGGAGTCCCAGCATTGTCCCAGCAATGTCCGACCATATGAATGCTCAGAGAAACTGGAAAAAGACATGTTCTAGCAACACCACGGTGGAATCTGAATGCAACTTCAGGATAAATCCAAAAAACCTTAAATGTGACCTTTAACCTGAAAAGATTGAGACAAAAACAAACGAATCTGTTTGGTTGCATAACTATAGACACCTTTAAACTTCTGCTGTAGCACCATTTGGTGAAATCCCAGCATTCAGTGTTGTTGGTCGGACCTCATCAACGTGGAGCGTTTGATAATAACTAAAACCAGAGGAAAGGAAACTGCTTACACTGAGCTTTCTCAACATGTCTGTCAGACAGTAAGAGGCGGAAGATGCTTTATCATTCTGCTGATGCAGCAGAAAGCATGGCCTGCCCTGACCCTGTCTACTAGAAGCCCAGATTTCTGCTGAAACACTTGAAGTGTGACAGAGATGAGCTGGAGGAGGTCAGTTCAGCTGCTACATGCAGCAGGAAAGATGCCTTGAAGTAAAAACCTGGATGGAAACTGGAGCCAAGGCGGAAGCAGTGGAAGACTCACCTTGTCCCACTCCTTCTTTCCTGACAACTTTCAGATGATGGTCGGGGCCCAAAAATCATTTCAGCCAGAGGTCAGAGCAAAGTTAGCTTTGCAGTTAATGCTTACTATGTTTGTAAGCATCACAGGGATTGAGGAGGCTTTAGATCTGGGTTAGTTACCGGTGCATAAAGAAAGCAAAGCCAGCAGTTTGATCTGAGGAAACACTTGGCAGCAGTGGAACAGGAATACTCCTGTGGACAGGACAGGACCTGACTGGTTATGGATAAGAGGCAGAAAGACAGAAAGTGAGTGGGAGTCTTGCATAGTTGAGTCTTCGTTTAGTGGGTTGTCTCTACATGAACAGACTGAAAGGTAGAGCAGAAACCGTTTCACTGTACGCTAACTCAAACTGAACATGGTTACACAGAACAATGCAGCTCAATGGGTCTCAAACCCTGCCTTAAGTTGGGCACAGCAGTACGCTGGAAATATTCCCGACATGAACAAATGACACTTTATTCTCCCGTTTGTGACAACATATGGTTGCACTTGGTGCTATCTTTAGAAAACATGAAAACATGTTGTGCCATTAAACTTCTATGCTGATGGCTGTCAAATCTATTTCCATTGAAAGCGTAATGTTTCTCCTCAGCCTCTCCTTGATCATCTCAGTGACATCAGTGGATGAATTGCTCTGAATTTCTTCCATTTGAATGAAAAGAAGACAGAGGCCATGCTTTTTAAATCCAGCTGCTCCAGCTGTGGCCCTTCCTTTGACTTTGTTCCTCTTGTTGTGGTCCTCCTTCTTTCAGCTGTCAAAGATCTAGATGCCACCTCGAGACGGTGATCCATGCTTGTATGACCTTGCAACTGTGATTTTACTGGAATATGCCAGACTTCAACAAAACACCGCTGCATGGTTTTTAACTGACACATAACTTGTCGAGACTATCGTCCATTCACTGTCTTCCCATATATTTATGGTCCATTTATGGTTTTCATTTGTCTGAGTTGCTTCATCCATCACGTCAATCAGCTGACCAGATGCTTTCAACTATCTCAAAGGAATTTTAGTTAGAGCCTTTTCAGTTTTAACACCATGTTAGACAGCTCCCCTCTGGAGGAGATTTTGAAATTAATCCATGGCTTTCAAGCTAGTGTGAGTTGTTGTGTCTCTGTGTGACTTTTAACCTTTTTACATTCTTTTTGTATTTTAAATTTCTCATTGCTCTCGTGTGGTCATTTTTATCTGTTTCATTTTTCTATTTGATCTTTCATTTTAATTCTTCATTTGTGCAGTTTTTTGCTTTTTTCTCCTTTACATGTAATGGCAGCACTTTGGTCTGCTGTTATGTTGTTTTTAAAATGGTTTAGAAATAAAATGGTATAAAGCTAACATTAGCTAACCCTGCTCAGCACTAGGTCATTGGTCTGGGTGTTTGCTCAGCCTCAGTTTTTAGTCAGCTCCAAGTTTTCAGTACGTTCCACTAATTCTGACTCCCTGACAGCAGATAGATGCACATTTTATGTATGCTGCAGATATAATTTCATATCTTCTTAAATGTATTTCTGTTACACATTTAGGAGCTGTAATAAAAGATCTTGTGCTCTAAACTTCACCTCTAACAACATTCTGACTATAAAGTTCATTCTGCAGAATGTTATGTTGATAAATCCTATTTCTTGCCTTTTAAAGTTTCATCCTGCATCACCACCTATAAGAAAACTCCACCACCAGTGCCACCAAGAACCTCCACCTGCTCTACAGCCTCCAAGCCATACATCTCCATCACAGCACAGAGCAGCACCGAGTCTGCACAGGTACCAGAGCCAGTCATTTATTTATGAACGTGAACCAAATGACGAACTCTTCGTGTAAACGACACTCACCATGTCTGAATCAAAGATGTTATTCACAGTGAATTAAAAAGATGAATGTTAGTTGTATCCTCTGGGATTCATAGAGTTCCAGCAGGTTAAAGTCATGGTTGTGTTAAAATGTTAATTTGGTGACAAGGATGACAGGTTTGAATATTTGGGAAAAAAAAGGAATAAAAGAAAATCCTCTGTCCTTAAGGTCAGATCCAAAGGCTCAGTAACTCTAACCTCAAAGAGAGACAATGTGGGGGATCGCACTGAGAACAGAAACTAAAAGTCAGAAACAGGGTGGAAACTGCTGGCGGAGGAATTTCATTTGAAGGTCCCACCACAGGTCTAAACTCTGGCTGGGCCCTGATCAGATCATCATCCTCCACCACACAGCTGACAGCTGCTATGAGGTGTTTAAGGACATTTGCGGACATTAGTCCAGAGATATTGTGGTTTGTCCGGATGCAGTTTTGCCAACCTGAGCCATGTTGCCAGGTTCTTCCCAACAAGCCATACTGGCTCAGTCTTATTCTAACTGGACTGTCATTGAAGTTAACATCTGACTGAGGCCTGGGGAGTTAATAACTGAACCTGCTGGGACGTCCACTCCTGGAATATTGGCAGCGTTCTTGTGAATCACCTTTTTCTCTGTAGAACAGAAGTGCCCATGTCCAGTCCAGAGATCTGCAGTACTATCCAGCAATCTGCACAGCTTCTCCAGCACCTGAACCTAATGAATGTCTCAGTAACAGGCTTCTGCAGAGATGAATGAAACATAGGATGAGGGAATTCAGCCTTTTGATTCAGGTCTGTTGGAGAAAGCATCTAAAAGTTGCAGAACAGTAAATCTGTAGGACCGGAGTTAAGGACCGCTGCTGGAGAATGATGGACTCTATACTACTACTAATACTACTACTACTACTACTACTACTACTACTACTATTAGTCCTGGTTGGACTGCACACCTGGTAGGACACAGGTGTGCTTGAGTGCTAGAGGCAGTGCTGATAACCATCAAAAACTGATGGGCAGCCACAGATGATGATGATCCATGAATCAGTGCATCGGTGAACAGCTCCGCGGTGATACTGACCCTCTGGATGAAAGCAGTTCTCCACAGAGATTCTGACCTTTAGTTGTTGATCACTAACAGTGTGACCAGTCATGTTGTAATGTGTACAGCTGTGCTGCTGGAAGAAGGTGGACTTTATTTTTAACATGCACATACAAGCAAAGATCCTTTGATGTTGACTCATCTCCAAACTGCCTTGGAAACCTGTCTTAATTTAAATCTAAACGTAACATGTCAGAGACTTTGTGGTTCAGTATTAACAGTGAAGTATGGACTTCCACATCCTGTAAACTCCACCAGGATGCATACATGGAAGAGGAAGGACCCAGAGGTGACATGACCATCCAGTCTGGGCTGAGTAATTCAACAGAAAGCATCGACAGCATGAAGGCTCTGACAGCTGCTATAGAAGCTGCTAATGCTCAGGTTTGTGCTTTCACTCGGAAAACATGTGTAATGTGCAGGAAGCCAACTGTGAATGATGAAAACCCGTTAGACATGTTTTCTATTGAATGTCATGATGAATAATGTTTCCACATTGGTTAGTATTTGTTGTGCTCATCCGTGTGCAGGTCCACGGACCAGCCAGTCAGCATGTCAGTAACAGCACCATGACGGTCAGCGTCCCAGTCCTGAGCAGGGGGACGGTTGTTGAAGACCGCCGGGATGAATACAGGAAAGAAGCATTCAGGAAGGGGAAATGTCTCTCCATAGGAATCCAGGTACGAGTACCTGCATCTGCAGCAGCAAATTCATTTAAGACTCAAACACAGTTTTTTATTTTGATGAATAAATGTTAATCAACAAAACTTTAATTTTTCTGTCCAACACCAGAAGTTAATTCATTTGAAAAGTTTTTTTTCTTTTTCTTAGTTTATTCAATATTTTATATTGTGACATATAGGTGGATGGACCGGAGGAGATTCCAGATCCAGAGGATCCATCCAAGTTCACCTCTGTAGGGGTGCAAGTGGAGGATGACAGAGGGTAAGGCAACCATTTACTGACTCTTTTGTTTTCAAACCAAAGTAAGTGTAAGCTTGGAGCAGAGTAGTGAGTCTTTTACCTTCAGGTTCAACTGGTTAATTTCTTCAAAGCACACATATTGAAGAAGATAAACATACCAAATCTTTTATAATCTGGAGAGGAAGAAGAGAGGAAGCAGGGCAGGAAGAAGACAGGGAGAAAAGAGGAAGAAACTCTTCCAATGAGGTTTTTACACATATGCTTCTAAAACATATGTCAAACTCTAATGTGTCTGTACCTTGCTACCACCCCCACCACTGAACTTTGACAGATTTTTTTTGTGACACTCCCCTAACGATGGCTAATCCAACATCATCATTTCTGAGTCTGGGGCTAAACTGCAAATGAGGAGCAGGTGGGGCATGAACAGGAAGCAAACATGGAAGGAGAAAATTCTGCAAAACAAACCAAAAATGAGTTTAACAACCTGAATCAAGGAAGACATGAAATATAAGCCCAATAGGAACCCACAGACCATCACAGCCATGCATTGAGTCAGTATGTTTTAGAGGTGCAGTATTATTACATTGTGTGTTTGATCCCCAGACTCAGAAAGCTCACATCAGAACTGAGCTGTTTGCTTGTATAGCCACAATGACTCAGTTTGATGCTACAGACAGTTTACTGATGATGTCATATAGTTATGTAGCCCTCATCAGCATGTCATTTCAGCAAACATCAGTGAGTAATGGTTAAGTAAGGACTGTTTTTGCTTGTGGTGGTTAGATATCGGCGGTTCCAGCGCTCGAACAGCGTGACGGCAGCCGTTCAGGTAAGCTGCTTTAAGCTTGCTTTGGATATTTCTTCCAGTTAGCTATCGTTTATAGTGAACTAATCTTTGAGTGATGTGTCTGAAGGACAAGAATACCGCACCGATTCTAGATTTTTCTGAGTAGTCCTCTGGTGGATCCAGGGATCAGCTCTGTTTGAATGTTCCAGGCTGTATCTAAAACACATGGATAAATGAGAACTGCATGATAAAGTTAAGATTAAAAGACTCCCACAATCGTTCCTTCTTTAAGTGAGTAAATGTTTTTCCTTCTTCCATCCAGGCAGATCTAGATCTCCCAGACCTGCTTGACACACCTCTAGAGTCCACAAACCCTCGCATTGAAGTCATGTCGCCCGCTGCTTTGGCTCGACAATATTCCCGTGATGCTGCTACCTCCACCGTCAGCATTCAGGGCTCAGGGAACCATTACCATGCCTGTGCCTCTGATGACTATGAGGATGTTGGCTTCGACCCATCCATCCTCCCCCCTCCAGACCCTTGGATAGACAGTGTAACTGATGACCCGCTGGATGCCAGCTTCAACAGCTCAGCCATCCTGGAGGTGTGTTTCTGCTTATGTGGAATCAGTTTACACCAGGTCACCTCAGCAACCTGAACACTGGGAACCCCAAAACAAACAAAATAATCCCACAAGAGATTTACATTTACAACCTGAACTCCCAAAACGGCAGGTCTCTGTATAGACTTCCTCATGTCAACTGTTATTGTTACTGGAAGCAGAAGTTTTAAATAATATCATGATAAATGTTTTACTCAGCAGTCACCACAGTAAATAATATAAATAAGCTGTGGAATATCTGGAAGCACTCTGGGGTAAACCGTCAGCATTAGCACATTTTTTGTGATCTCTTGTTGTCTGTGGAACCATGTTTATGACAGCCAACCACAACACAATGTTTCACAAAAAATCTACGAGTGTCAACGCTGAAAATTGCGCTTCAGCAACCTTTAGTTTTCACCGGAGACACACCGGGATGTGACGAAGGTCAGAATCACAATCAGCTTTGTTGGTCCAGCATGTTAACACACACAAGAACACACACACTGCTGGTTGGCAGTTTGTACATACATCACAGCTTACAGTGGAATAGTGCAAGAGTATGTCATGTACAAAAATATTTACATAAACTTTATTCACAGCAGGACTTAAAAATGTGCATCGTTAAGGCAAGGCAGGTTTATTTGTAGAGCACTTTTCATGTATAGGACAATTCAAGGTGCTATACATAAAGCATTAGAAGCATTACAGTGGGGTGCAGAAACATTAACAAGTATTAAAACCAAATTCAATTAAGTATACATATAAAAACAAGCTAAAGTAATGCAACCCACAAAGAAAATAGGATTTGTTTGCATAAAAGCCGTAAAAACTAAGTTTTTTAGCTCTGATTTGAAGCTTCCGACCAAATAGGAAAGTAGCTGCTGGAACTCCCTGCTCTGTGTTATGAAGCGCTCTGCGCAGGAAAGAGGGTGGACTCAGATGCAGAGTTTCAGGTGGTTTAATGAGGAAAAAACACAAACTGGAAGTCCAAAGGCGAGGTCCGG
>JAVQJG010025622.1:0-40228 GCA_036024015.1 Craterocephalus amniculus
TCTATCTATCTATCTATCTATCTATCTATCTATCTATCTATCTATCTATCTATCTATCTATCTATCTATCTATCTATCTATCTATCTATCTATCTATCTATCTATCTAACAGATCAGTATGTTGGAGGAGCGCCTCAAAAAACAGGAAGTCCTGGCACTTGAAGAGAAGAATAAACTGGTGAGTTCTGAGTAATGCAATAACAGCCAAGCTAACAAAGTTAAGTTGATATCAAATTTTTGGTTCCGTAAGTCACACAAAGACCTTTAAAAAAGGTAAAAATGGAGATAAATAGGGAAAAACTGATTCTTTCATTGATAGTTTACAGGAAAGAGAAGAAGAAAAATACGGCCAAACTGTGCAAAACAGATATCGGCATTATTTCATTCCAACAGAAAAGTTAAGGGAGAGACTCTGATTCTGGTGGAGAAGTTAGGAAAGACACTGGTAAGAATATATAAATAAAAAAATAAATAAAAAACACACCAACTGCAATGAACGACGAATGATGACCTCATCTAATTCCCGAACTGTATTTATCAATTCATCCAGTGTCAGCTGGGTACATTGTCCACCCATTCAGTTGCAACAGAGGTCTCTGTAGAGATGTGGCCACAAACAATCTCTCATTTAATGTTTTGCTTCCAGACTCTTATCCCATCCCCTACATTCTCCTGTAGCCTATCATCTGCAAGATTTTTGGCTGGACAGAGGATTAGTCCTGGATCCAAACTGACTTAGCATGCTGGCTGATCAAAGGATACCTATAGTCTGGGGGCTATCCCCCCAAAATCCAGAACTTGGATCTTTTAAAGCTGATAAGTGCTCCTACCTAAATTCATCATGATAAACTTAAAAACTACTCAAATTAAAACATTTATCTTTCTAGAAGAATGTGGGATTCGTTGCAGCTGGCCGAAATTCTGTAATTTTCTGTGTGCATCTTAAACCTGTAGCATTTCAAAAATGTGCTGCGCTGTCTCTTAACAGCTGTCTTGTGTGTAATTATGTTGACATTCATTATGGTAAAAAAACAAACAAACAACCAAACAAAGCAACTGTGAAATAAAAAAAACAAAGCCTCACATTCCGAGTTACATGGTCTAATGTTATTTTAATCCACAACAGTGGCCACAGGGAAAAAAAGCATAATTTAAAAGTACTTGGTCGGGAAAAGGCAGTCACCATACCGGTTTTGATGTGTTAACCATACTTCACTTGTCGGACAGATCTTTAAATTACATAACATACACCAAAGGGAACTTATTTTGACTCATACCCTCACTGACCTCTACTTCCCATAGTTAAACCCAAATGATCAAACTTGCAAGAAAAAGTCAAGTGACAAAAAAGAAACTGAAAACGCTTTATGCTAGCAGCTGTTTTCCATCTTCCAGCCCTTACTTCATGATGGTTAAATGTCCAATAAGTTTCTGAGGATGAAAAAGGAGGCATGGTCTGGACCAGCTTTAAACAATTCCTATTTCAGACACGTATGGAATTGTCACATATGCCCTGTTAGAAGTGGAAAAGACTGCGTTTCGCAACAAAAATGGGACTTCAAGACGTGCTGTTTGCAGTCCGTATAACTTTGCAAGGTGATAAAACACTTCATTGTGAAACGACACGGTGAAACCTGAGAGGTTCAGTCTCCCCAATCGTTTTTATTGTATGACACAACTTGAGAAAAAAAAAGCACAGACTCAAACAATGCTGATCGGTTTAAACCTCAGACTGGTGGAAATTTCGAAGCAAAGCTGTCCATTTGAGAAATCACATCGGTTGAAAATGAGAAGATGCAAAGCGGCTTGTGTAAATACCACTGCACTGATGTAGATGAACGTTTACGGAGTTATCTGAAGAATAATTAGGCCTGAAGTTGTAATCAGATGGTTGATAACCTCTCATTTAGCCATCATGTCCATGTTTGTGGGTGTGTGTTTTTCTAGTCTTTCATGACTTTGGTCACTTTGTCACATTTTTGCTCAGACAGGCTTCTCCACAGTAGCATCTTGAGACATTTAACATGACTGATCTGTGCTTAACTTGGCTTGCAGAAGAGTTTGCCCTCATGAACTCTGGTCTCAATTCTTGTCTCATGTCTCTTCCAAAAGCTGTAGCTGTGGATTTTCTTCCCGCAGCTTGAGTACATACAAATTGATATATTAAAATGATCCTTTATTTAGCATTTAATATAACACATGATTTAATTCTGCTGCTTCTCTATGTTTGTGAAGACCAGAGACTTAAACATGATCCAGGAAAAAATGAGAGAAAAGGAGGCATGGGAAGCCCAACTGGAGCAGGAAGTCGTCGATGTAAGGAGCCAGAAAACAAGATAATGTCTCCGTGTGTGAAAATGTTTTCATCCAGCCAACAATCTTTTTTTTTTTTTGTAGATTCAAAATAGCATGGACATTGCTGACAAGGAGCATAGAGAAAAGCTACGCAAACTAGAGGAGAAATACTTCAAGGAAAAGGTATAGATTTTAAAAGCATTGATTAAAGATCCCCGCTCTCTGGAGGATGAACCCACAATGACGTAAACATGATTTGAAAATACATTGTTCAACAAATCTCGCTCCTCCTTAACTGAAAGATGAGAGGAGATCAGTGAAAAGCAAGCTTTGCTATTCCAGACGGAAACACGAATTGAGAGAATTTCCTTGCAGGCGTATCTGGAGAGGGAAGCAATGGAAAAATATCATACAAAGATGGCCATCCTGAAGCAGGGCCACCATGAAGCCGTTGCGTGAGTGTTGATTTAATTTTATCCTTTAAACTGTGCTCCCAAGCAGAATGCAAAGAAAAAATAATTTACTCATGTTTATGTATATAAATATATGCAACCAGTGCTGATGTTATTTTCTTGACCACACTGGTGCATCCATGTGCATTATAGTGTACATCACCTGAGCCAATCATCACATCCTAAAGTCATCCCAGCATAAAAGAGAGAGTAAAGCTTGTGTGGAAGACCAAAGTTTATTACTTCTGAGGCCATAGGATGTGTACTCTACTGTGCTATTTTTACAGCTCGTAAAACATCAACATTGATATTGGCGTGGCCTCTCTGTCTTGGTCCCAGTGTCAGTAATTGATTTAAATTTGAGCACATAAGTCAAACGCAACAATCCAGTTGATTTTTGCTTTCTTTAAAACCAAAAAGCAAACAGATCCAAAGCCTCTACCCGCCTTGTTTAATTCTACTTGAGCCATGTCATGCAGGATAAATTATAATCAAGGAGTACAACATCTGAACTTCAAATTATGCTCATAACAAGATGATTTTTTCAGGAACTTTATTTTGTTTTGTCAACTATTTAGGCAGATGGAAGATGCCCTGCGCGCTGCACATAAGGAGCAAGATCGCCTGAATGAAGCACTGAAAAATACCAGAAAGGAGGTGGAAGACCTGAAGAAATTGACAAATACACTGATGGAGAAAAACACGTTGCTTACGCTGGACAAGGTTTGTTTGAACCAAAAGACAGCAAACAGGAGTTTAACTATTAAGTGCCAGTCCTTGGATAGAAACCATTTATGTCTGTGGAGTTATGAAACACTTGTCAGATCCATTCAGAATATATTTCAGATGGTTTTCCCCTCGTGTTGTTTACTTGTGCTGACATTGTGTATTTTGCTTGTGGTCCTACTCCCCTCCCCGACCTCCTGACTACCATCCAACCTCTCAGTGGTTGTGGTGAGTTTCCACTGGTGTCTGGGTTCAAATTCACTGGCTTGTCTTGCAGTTTTCTGGCACTGATTCTTTATTTAAATAAATATTGGGTTCATTAATCTCCCCCTGATGATGACAGCAAATTAAGAGAGTAAATCTGCTGTGCTGCTCACTCGGCATTCCGGGCTGCCGCACAAATAATGATGTGTTCTACTCATATAAAGATGTAAAGACTCTCCAAAGTAAGCTTTTATCATCCATTTAACCGCTCTGCTCTGATGTCTTCTCACCCAGGAGATGCTTGAATCAATGGTAAAGAAGGATGCAGTGCAGATAAATGCAAAAAGAAAGGAGATTTCTGAACTCCTTGCCAAAGCTGCTTCCTTGGAGAAGGCCCGGAAACTACAAGAGGAAAAGCTCGAGCAACAGGAAAAGGAGAGGACGATGAACCTGGTCACCATCCAGGCCAGCCAAGTGGAGCTGCAGAAGCTGCAGAAAGTCCTCGCCATGCGCGAGAAGGAGATGCAGAAAGTGAAGCATCTGGGGGAAATCATTGTAAAAAAGCGCACCGAGCTGGAGAACTTCTTCTATGAGGCGCTGGATCATGTGAGGCAAGAGATAGCTGCCGGCAAAGTTCGCTACAAGAAGGAGGCGCTGCAAGATTATCATTGCAGGTTTAGAGAAGCCACAGCAGGAAAGATAAAGTTCCCACCCGTTCGCACTTTCCATAAGAGTCCCCACAGTACCAACTCTGTCTACTCAGACATGGAGGCAGCTTCAGCATGGTAGATCCACTTCCTCTCTCATCTTTTCCATTACTGCTGTGGTGGAAATTGTGGATATTTTTAAATTTCTCATGTTTGTTAAAGCCTCTAATAGCTTATGCAGTGGTAAATGAAACTCTGTGCTTCATCTTAATGCAGTCCATGGTTGGTGTAACAAAAGAAAGTAATTTCAGTTTGATTTCTCTTCTTTGAAGGTCTCATCTTCCAGGCGCCGAAATTCAAATCTCAGATCTCACTTGGGAGCAGAAGGAGGACGTTCTCAGCCTTCTCTTTGCAAAAATGAATGGACAGAGGGAAAGGTAATAACCGGCTCCTATCACTGGCTCAGGTTTATCATAGCAGAGGCCTTGCCGGTTGTTTTGCTTTACTGACTTCATCCCAGATAACACACGAAAACCCATTTGTAATCCCCCTAAAATGAAGCGAAACTTCTGCATCAATTAACTGTGAAGAACAAAGTGCAGTGACACCATGCAGTTAGTCCGGGCTGAACCTCTGCTGACTCCTCCCTCTTTTTAATGTTTTAAACAGCCATTTTCTCAGCAGAAGAGGATACCATAAAACATAAGTTAGGCTTCAACCAATTTTCTTTTCCATCCAGCTGCTTAAAAAGAATGAAGAAAGAGTCTGGGCACTATTGTAAAAATAGGACCGGCCGCAGAGTCGTGTGCTTGGAAACAAACATCTGGTCACGTCGATTTTCTTTCAGCCTATTGGTCCTTCTTCACGTGCACCAACAGTTTATTTTGTTCTTTTGAACACTTGCGGTCAGAGAGCAGCTGGTAACATGATTTTCAGTGAGGACTGTGCAGGGGATCTGGATGCATAAGATGAAGCAGGCAAGAGAAATATATTCATGTTAGCCATGGTCTGGCACCTATTCCAGAAAATTCAGCAAGTGTAGACGGTCAGTTAGCGGCATCCAAGTCCATGCGCATTGTGTTGACCCAGAGTAACCCCTGTAAGGCAAACTGGAGGCCTGAAAAGAAAAATGTGCCATAAAACATGGTTTTTCTCTACAATCTCCTTTCTTTGCAGCATCTGTAGTGTTTTTAATGTTTCATATAAATGACGTTGAAGGGTCTTGAACATGAAATGTGCTACACAAATAAATCTTTCTTGCCTAATTAACTCCTTTCTGCATTTTCCTGACAGGAAAGTTTGCCAAAATCTGGCTTCATGTGCCTCCGCTGAGAAGCAGAAGAGCCTCCATGACACAGATGCTCCAGAGTAAGAGACAAAAAGAATGGATCAGAATAAAAGTTGCAATTTAGAAGCCGGCGCAGATTTATTGGTCCCACATTGCATGTTTAGCTGAAAAAGCAGCGGCTGCGAGGACGTCAGTGCCTACATGTGATTTATCAAGACGGTTGCATTTCAGCGTTGCATAATGATGACTGTCTTATGGAATTAGAGACGAGCTCTGCCCGGCAACCATCAGTCCCAAGGCGCCCGAGTCCATCCAGCCCTCAACCCCAAACAGCCTGCCGGATATGCACACCACATGACCTCAGAGGAGCCTCTGCATATCATATCACTTTGACTTGTTTGCTTTTGGTTTATATGCTTCCCATAGTGTGTCAGTGATGAGTTTAGCAGAGTACGAGTTCTCCGTTTGCATTTAAAATAGTTTTACCATGCATGCATATGGTGTGTCAGTGCTTTGTTTCGTATATAAAGCTTGAGTTCTGCTAACAGTTATGGTTGCTCCTCCATATAAAAACCTTTCTGACAAATAGTGGTTACAATGTGCGCTGGACTATTTAATATTTCGAACAAACCATCACTGTGTGCCCATGGTAACACATGGTAACAAATATATGTGGGGATGGTGCAGACAAAAATGTAACTACAACAGTTTTAATACTGGTTTTGTATTTTAGGAACTGACATCGATCCAGTGATGTCACCTAATCTGTCCAGACCTTTTGCGCTTGAATCTTTTACACAAAATCTATATATACAGAAGCAATATAGTCTTAAAAGTTGGTATTTTGCCCTATTTATAAATGTTTCTATCCTATAAGTCTGTTTTTGTGGAAGAAGGGTGCTTTAGGTTTCCTCAGAAGCTCATGGAAAATGGAGTATTTATCTTCCCATTGTTGGCATGGTAACCGCAGGACTTTTCAAGGTGGCATCTTCAGCTTTCCATTGTGATGTTACAGTTTTGATCTGAGTGTAGAACTGGATTCCCTGAAAAAGGAACAAAAAAAAAATAAACATTTACATCCAGACTTAGCTGCAACAGTGTTTACCTACAGTCAGAAATGTTTTTACTCTGCTTACTTGTTTCCCGTAGAAGTTCATGTCTCCTCTGAACGATCCTCTCGATCCGGTGAAGGAGAACATTGGCAGAGGTACGGGGATTGGTACGTTGACTCCAACCTGTAAATAACAAGCATTGTCCCTTTCATTTCCGTAAGTGCAAGTTTCTAAAACAATTCCAGGATCCTTAATAACTAGGATGAGCAGGAAGCAGCTGATGAAAGATGCGCTGCATCCGCGCTGTTTAAAAAACAAGCCTACATGATCGCACCAAACAAAGCTAAACTTGCGGCTTACATCTGCTGTTTGGAAAGCGTAGCATGCCCTTATGAGAGAGTG
Organism: Craterocephalus amniculus; assembly: GCA_036024015.1. Taxonomy (NCBI): domain Eukaryota; kingdom Metazoa; phylum Chordata; class Actinopteri; order Atheriniformes; family Atherinidae; genus Craterocephalus; species Craterocephalus amniculus. The sequence goes on from JAVQJG010025622.1 coordinate 7,067, forward strand.
GAAAAACTGAATAAAACATTTTGTTATGAAGGCCGTAGAGGCATGGTTGGTTTTAGGATGTTTGAAGCAGCGGGAGGAAGATGGGATGGGACGCACTCAGGCCGTTTGGCGAAGGTGCATGGAATGAAAAAAAGAAAAGCAGATGTTTGTTGCACATAGGTTTGGAAAAGAGTGCAGCACATGGCCTGCACAACATTCCCCGACATGTGATCAGCAAACACAGAGCATAACTAGGCTCCGAAGGCAAACAAACAGGGTGAAGGATGGCCGTATTTATGCAAAACGACGAACAGAACACTAGGAATCCCTTTTGAGTTTTAATTTGAGATTTCCCTTCCCTTAATACTACCTGGAAAAATATTTCTATAACCCCCCTGTGCTCTTTACAGACACATTATTTACAGGGACTATTTGGAGTTTGAGTGGGCGGGGAAGTGGAGAGAAGGGGGTTACCCAAGCTGTGTATTTTAGGTCGGGGAGCAAACAAGGGGATACGTGACATGGAAAATTATTCTTTTCCTTTTTTTTTTTTTCAATATATGTGAAGTTTTTCAAATGTGATGTGCTCCCTGTTGGAGATGCAGCGCAGACATGACAGAGGGATGTGAATGCCTCCTTTCTCCCCAAACAGAGGAACACATTCGCAGGCTGCCGCCACTCACCTGGCCCACATCCACCTTATGAGTGTATTTGCGTGCTGTGGCACCATTTGTGGTAAAGATGGCTGTGCCGTTGCCGTACGGGTTCCTGTTGACCAAACTGATGGCATCATCGAGAGTTTCTGCCTCCAGAACAACCAGCACAGGTCCAAAAATTTCCTCACTGTAGCACTTCATCGCAGGCTGGGAGAGAGACAAAAGAAGGAGTTTTACGACTAAATAGAGATGATTTAAATCACATATAAATGTGTTTTCGGTACAGAGAGAGGAGCCACGTACCGTCACACTGCTGATGATGGTGGGTCCTACGAAGTTGCCATTCTCGTAGCCCTTGACCTTAACATTACGGCCGTCCAAGAGCAGCTTGGCGCCCTCGTCCACGCCGCTCTGGATCAAACTGCAGACTCTGTCCCTGGCCTGGGGAGAGATCAGTGGCCCCACATCTGCACCGGGCTGGTCTCCTAGCAGGGCCCCAAAAACAGCCGAGGGTGAAGTAACACCCAAAAGCCCAGGGTGAGGAGCGCCCTGACGGCACTCCCACCAAAATGTATACTTGTGGTTTTTCTGTGTACTGAAAACACTTTAACTCAGAATCACTATTAACAGGACGAATCGTTCTCCGTTTTTATTTCACATTAACTTATTTCTCAAAGGATTTGATGGTCTAAACCGCCTTTGAGGTCTGGGCCGCAGTTCTGGCCACAAATTTGCAGCATGACTGACTCAACGAGCCCTCGCTCCAAGCCGACTCCAAAGAGTTAGAGGTGAGGTTAGGGCGGCATGGGTGGCCCCAACATGACTAAACCAAAGGCTTTTTGGGAGAACAGACTCAGGAGAGACAGAGGTGAAAGGCGAGTTGACGGGGCGTGTACCTGCATTCACTCGCAGGGCCTTGGCACGTTCCACCAGCTCCGGCAGCCAGCTCCGCGCCTCGCCCACCAGGATGGCTGTGGACAGAGCCATGCAGCGCTGTCCTGCTGCTCCAAACGCTGCACCCACAAGCTGGTTCAGAGTGTTCTCCTTGTTGGCATCGGGCATCACCACACCATGGTTCTTGGCACCCTGCAGTACACAAGAAGTGGTTAGCCTTCTGCCGTTTGATGTTCATACTACGGCGACCGATTAGTCACAAGCAGAAGCAGAGTATGTGGGAATATTGGACAAAGTAAACAAACTTATACAGTGGATTTACCTTGAAAAGTTTCATGTGAGAGTATTACAGGCATCAAATCAATATAAATGAAACATTAAAAATGTACACTGATGCACAGTTGCCATCTGATTTGCTCACTCTCATTTGACATATTTGGAAGGATAGCGCAGCTGGGACTAACATGTGGATGGGTTGGCCAATGCTGCCCCCTTCTGGACAATCACGGTAAGTCTCACATTGCTGTAGGATTGTTATTAGACACTCACCATGTTGGACTGAACCCTTTTTCCATTTTTAGAGCCTCTCTCATAAATGTACTCCCCGGCTTGATTTGAGCCCACGAAGCTGATTGCCTTGATAGTCGGATTGTCACAGATGAAGTTCACAGCTGGGGAAGGAAAGCTTTTTGTTCTGAAGTGTTCATTAATACGACACAAAATATGAATGACGGCTGTGTCAAAAATGCATAACGGAGAAGTTTAAGCGATCACAACGGGGTAAAATAGGTCAAAACACAAGTTATTACTGTGTACTTTGGAGAACATTTAGCAGCTGTGATATGTTTAGAAAAATAAATTTTGTACCAAAAGAAAAAAAAAATACAGGTGCTACTCGGAAAATTAGAATTGTTTGAAAAGTTGTTTTATTCAGGCAGTTCAACATATAAGGTGAACCCAATACATTTTATGTACGAAGTACAGATCCAAGAGTTTACTTTCAGAGGCCTGACTTTTTTAAATTTAAGATCCATTTTGTATCAATTTTATATAGATGTATATATAAAAGTCGAAATATATTGATTTGTTTACTATTTGTCTTGTGCGTACATTTAATCTTTAAATTGCAGAAATGCATGAACTTATTTAGGATATTCAAATTTTCTGAGTAGAACCTGTAACTTAACTTCAAAGATAAATGTACACATATAGACAAATAGCATGAAAATCAACATATTTCCGATTTTATTTTTTTTATATTTTGCTGATAAGGATTTGCAGCTTCAGAAAACTGCAAATTAAAAAAACTCAGAAAATTTGCATATATCTTGAAATCAATAAAAAATGGATTTTAAATATAAAAATGTCAGGCCTCTGAAAGTAAAATCTTGCATCTGTACTTACTGCATAAAATGTGTTGGTTTGACCTTTTATGTTGAATTGCCTGAATAAAACAACTTTTCCAGCATAATCTAAATTTCCGGGTAGCACCTGTATTAGAAATGCCACAATAAGCTTTCCCCTTCTGATCCCAGTCCTATAACCTTACACCATCATTCTGCTACTTATCGGCTGCAGTCACTGGGGAAAGGCAGCAGAAGCCCAGTCTCACCATCATGCTGCCCGTGGATGATGTTTAGCGTTCCATCTGGAGCTCCGGCGTCCTGCAGCATCTTCGCCAGCAGCATGGTGCAGGTCGGCACCCGCTCCGAAGGCTTCAGCAGGTATGTGTTCCCACACACCATACCCATAGGGAACATCCAGAGGGGGATCATGGCGGGGAAGTTAAACGGGGCGATGCCAGCACACACCCCGATAGGCAAGCGGTAGGTGTAAGTGTCCATGTCTTTGGTGATGGAGGGGAGAGTTTCACCGAGCATCAGGGATGTGATGCTGCAGGCGTGCTCCACAACCTCTGCAAGGGAACAAATCACATCACAAATCCGCTCATTCATTCAAGTCAAATATATTTAAAATCAGACTAATGATATATTTGGAGGCAACAGAGAACAAGATAGATATTTAAATGTGTTGCCAAGTATTTGTGTATCATTATATCTCCAGAATTGAGCATATTCACTATATTTCTAACATTTTAAATCAGCAGATTACAGATTATATTTTAAAAGGTTTATCTCTTCATAAATTATTGACCTTCAAATGCTTTTAAAGAAAAAAAAGATTTACTATGAACAATACAAAGTCAATGATTTCACATTCAAATGATTATTTATTTTTATCTAACCCTCATTAATGCAGGAGACACATCCTATTTCAAAGTGGTCGCAGTATTTATCCACATCAAGAAAATATAACTCTTAAGGAGACTGCTGAAACTACTAAAACTGGATTATTAAAACCTGGAGGGACAGTGCTAAACCTGAATGTTAAAGCACCTTAATCTCAATCAAATCTCATGAAACATTTTGTTGGATCAAATTAAAGAAAGTCAACAACAGAACTCATGACAACATACACTTATGAAAATTAGAGCATTTCCACAAGTTTTATATTATGAAGAGAACGCAAACTATTAGGACTAAACAGAAGTGCAGCCTTTGAAATATTCACTAACAATTAAGCTAAAACCAAGAACTTAAGCACATTAAAACGTAGGGCAGGGCAATATAAGGAGATTTACAAATATATTGATACTTTGTCACACGAGATATAGAATGAGGGAATATTTTTTATATCGAGTTAGCTTGTTTTGAGTATAAAATGTCTCTTTATTGAGAATTTGGCAAAACTGTCTCTTTATTATGGTAATTGAAATTTTTATTTTATTTTAATACAAATCTACTTTAATATCAGTCAAATATTCAAATGCACGTGCTTCTGATCGTTAAAAAAAGTGCATTTAGCACTCAAGGCAGTAAATTTGAACCCCAAAACATTTATATTGAGATATATATCGTATATCGTGATTAAGGAAAAAATTATTGAGATATTAAAATTGGTTCATATCGCCCAGCTCTAGTCTAAAGTGAGGGTCATCAGGCACTTACAGGTATACCTTCAGTAATGGGTTCAGTAATGTGTGCCCAAAAAATGAGGTCAGCTGACTACCTGAAAATGCTTTACAAACAGGTTTCTTTCCCCTCAATATGTTTTATTCCAAAATGAGAATACCAGGATTCACCAGGTTTATATTATCGGAGTGGTTCAGAAATCATAAGGCATGTTCATGCATGGAGTGGCTCACTAGAGAGTTCAGACATGATGAACACCACAGATCATCTCTGATATGAGTCGGAGAAGTCATACAGAAGTTAAAATGTAGAAATAGTCGTGGTTATTCAACAAGGTCATGTAGTAACCTGCCCTTTGTTATGACAGTCCCATGTGCAGAACTGAGATCACACATTAACAATCCCTGCACACCCCCCCCCCCCCCCCCCCCCTGCTTACAAATGTAAATATGTAGCTATATGTCGTCCTTTGTGCACACGTGTGTCAGATAAACTTACGCAATCCTCTGAACACGTCCCCCTCTGCATCTGCAAGGGTCTTGCCCTGTTCCAGCGTGATGGATTTGGCGAGTTCTTTCTGAAACACAGGTCGACCTGATTCTTATAAAATTTCAGAAGTTTTTTTTTGCTTTCAAGTTGCAACATTAAGTGTGAACAGCAGCTCCAAACAGCTAATAATCATAATAAAATTATGCTAAAAATGTTGTGCTACATAATAAAACTAGTTTTTCAAGTCAGCACACCCCACACTGTCCGACCCTTTGACTTACGATGTTGTCCTTGATAAGCTGCTGATAGCGCAGAAAGACCTGCTGCCGAGCCAAGATGGACGTCTCGGACCAGGAGCGAAAGGCTCTGGAGCAGGAATCCACGGCAGCCAGCATCTCCTCCTGGGTGGCTTTTGGTACTCGGGCAATCACCTCGTTTGTAGCCTGCAGAAAAAGAAAATAAAGGGACAATCAAGATGAGTCAATTAACTTATCAATTACATTTTTATTTGACTAAAGCTATAAAAAGGTAATTTTACACCAGTAAGAATACACAAACACTATGTTATAAGTAGCATGTTAACCAATTTCTACAAGATGCAACAGGTGCACGTTTCTCCCTTTTAGACATGCCGCACTGTTTACATACTTTTATCTGTCATCATTTTATGTACACGACTAGTTGTCAGAGTCTTGAGTTTAAACTCTTAAGTAGATATAAAAAATGGACAGTATCAACTCTTAAGTTTTCACAATGCCACTCAAAGAATATGTAGTTTCAAATCCCTTTTTAAAATGCCACCTTAGATGTTAATAGCACCACAGATTTTGCTTTCAAAGTGTGGGTGACACAATAATGTCCAAATTGCACCAGCTTCTCATTAAGTGCATGGATGCCAAATAATAGTGTTAAATGCTCCAGATGAGAAAATACTTACAGGATTGTGAATATCCAGCCATTCTGAAGACTTTGATTCAACAAACTTCCCATCAATGAAAAGTTTAACAGATGGCTGTGAAGAAGCATCACATTATCATCAGCGAGTAATAATTGGATGAAACAGTTAATGGTGCACTGTTATTTACTCACCAGTGAGGAGGAGGAGTAGCCCATACGGCCAACATTGAGGGGGACCTAAAAATAAGCAAATCTACATTATCAAATATAGTATTTATTATCCATCTACTTAAAAATCACCATGGCAATTTTGGCTAATATATGGGTTTAAAAAAATTATGTAAGTTGATTCCAGCTGTAGCCTGTTGGCCCACAAAATTAATGAGCAACTAGCAGTTGTGGACTTGTGTAAAGGGGACAAAGTCAAGCTGAGAGGGAATGAATGGAGATCAGTCTGCAGGTACACTGTGAGCTTTCTTAATGCAACACTAAGTGGAAATCCAACTTGCACAATCTTTTAAACCATTTTATGCAGCAAGGTGATCATAAAAAAAGCTACAGTCAAGCACAAGAACTCCCGAGCAAAAGAGTGAAGTTAATCCCATTTCTGCTAAAACAGTCCATAAATCCTGCAACTCGCCCTGAAGCACATGAAGCTTTGTAAACAAAGACAGCTGAGCCGTCTGAGCCATTTCAGGCTCAGCAGGATGCAAACATTTTTAAGCTTACCTTAGTCCTCAGTACTGATCTTAATGCTGTGGAAGACATGGTGGGAAAACTCGAAAGGTGGACGTGATTTTGCCAGTTTGCAGGGTGGCCAGCAGAAGACAGGTTCCTCCGTCACACAGATTAAATATCCATGGGTGGGCTCTGTGGGAAACTCAGGCTCGCGATACGCTCACTGTTCCCATCCCCAGAAAACTCACAACTGGATTGGTCAGTAGGGCTAGCGCTCTATCCAATCCTCACCCCGGATATTATATAATCCCGCCTTGCATAAACAACTCGACTAATTATTGGGTAATAATAAACAAGCCCGTCCTCTTTTTTTAATACAGGAAGTTATGTAACTAGGAGTTGAACTGTGTCCAGATCTCCGTTAAACTGTGTCAACTCTCCGTTAACTGTGTCCTAGAAGAGCGGCGTAAACTTTACATTATCTACTTATTGTAGAGGAAAAGAATCAGGACTTGATTGTGAAATGTGCTCAAGATAAATCGACGACACTTTAAGCAAAAAGTCACAGTAGCAATGCATTTGACGTTAGTCTCTCTTGCAAAGGTAAAGTAATAAATATCAGCCTAAACTGCTTGCTGTGTGGCTGTGTGTGTGTATGTGTGCACACAATCTGCTTAATTTGAACCATATGAGGCCCAAATGCTGCTTAGTCATGGACCAAAGAGTAGGTAGGAGGGAATTTAGGGAGTCTTCCTATTGGCTGATGGAGGATGGAGATAAATTGTAGAAAAAAATCTTGCAAAACGTGATCGTCTTTAGTTGAGGCAAGTTTCGATCCAAAGAGCTATGTCCCAAACCAAGGTGAACTAAAACACTGCTTAGTGCATGATTGAAAATTGTTTCATCTTTCAACTTAACTCTTGCTTTATTGCTTTGTTGTGTCTGTTTAGCCTGTACTTCATGGATACTTCAGAAGTTCCTGCTCCTGGAGGGTCCGCATTGGTAAGTCACGCTACTTTACTCTTCTTGTCTCCTATTTAAATCATTTCAACAAAATGATAATTTAGCTGTTGTCCCAGCTTTTGCTCTTAAAGGAATTGAATATGACCAAGTTCCAGTTAATCTCATCAAAGACGGAGGACAGCAGGTAAACATCCACACAAGAGCAAAATGACACACTGCATTAGTTTGATGTATTGTACACCTTGACATACTATGGCTTAATAGAAAAAAAAGAAAGCCGTTGAATGTGTATATAAACAATGCAAGGTTCTCTCAAACCTATGTATAACAAAAACTGAATTATGTAAATTAATTTCATACTATCAATGTATTTACAAAAATAAACAGCAAATAAATGCATATTAGCTCATAGTAGGGTAAAATCGAAGTAGATTCGCAGTATGGTAGTCTTTAAGAAAGGATGGGAAAGAGTTCTTCAGTTTGTGAAAAAAACTGATTTTATTCATTACTTCTTCTTTCTTTTTTTTTAGAATGTGTCTCAGCATCAAAACAGAGTTTAGTAACTTTAGAATCTCAAAAGCCCGAGATCGTACTAACCTGAAAGCAGACGAATGAATGGTTGGATGGATGGATGGCAGAGATTAAAGCCTCTGTCAGTATGACTGATGTCACATGGCTGTCATCTTCAGGCCCTCAGCCAGCACTGCGTTAAAAACAGACGGTTCTGTGATAGAAACCGATTACATTTCCTGTTAGAGTTTATTAATATATCAACAGAAAGAAAAAACTTGCATCAAATATTTATATTATCAAAATAATGAATGCCACATGTTTCTAGCCACAGAAGAAAAGAATCACCAGTCTTGGTCTTCAGTGATTTAAAAGCCAGCAGCATTAGTGGGGGTATGAGGGTGCATTAATGCACACGGGTAACCTGCACATCCTTGAAAGTGCCTTTACTGCTGAATGTTCCGGGTTTTTATACCAACATATGACATCTTGGGATCTTTTTTCATCTGACCGCATTCTGCCTATATTAGGTCTGCTCACTAAATGACTCCATGGATACCTGCTACCAGTTCAAATCTTATTGGGTTTAAATTATTTGCAACAAATTTTATTTTTTATATTTTATACACATTTTGCAGACTCTTTTTAAAGCTAGATTATATTAAAAATAAAATTTAATGAACCGATATTTATGCACGTTATTAAACTGATAGTTCTCTTTGTGCAACAGCTTACAGATCAGTACAAAAAATTTAACCCCATGCAGCAAGTGCCTGCCGTGGAAATTGACGGCATCACGCTCTCACAGTCGGCAAGTCTGAAAACTCCAACCAAAGTATTTCACTCATACTTCTGTAGGCTATGACTGAAAATATTTTGGTCTTAAGTTGGCAGTGATCCAGTACATAGATGAGACCAGACCAGGACCCCGTCTACTTCCGGCGGACCCAAAGGCACGTGCCCAGGTCCGAATTATAAGCGACCTAATTGCCTCTGGGATACAGCCGCTGCAGGTGAGCAGAAAACTGGGATGAACTGTTCTCCATCCCAGTTCACAGATGTCACAGTAATAAAAATGTTGTTTCAGAATTTGTCCGTGCTCCAGAAAATAGGAGCGGACAAAGTGCAGTGGGCGCAACACTTCATCAATCGTGGTTTTCAAGGTTGGTGGAAGTCTTCACACATATAATCATCACCTGAATAACACTTGTAAATTAATTCTTACTTTTTGTTGTCCACCAGCATTAGAGCCAATTCTAAAGCAGACGTCTGGAAAATATTGTGTAGGCGATGAGGTAAGAGCCTGAGAATGATTAGGAACCATGCAGATTTCTCCTATTGATCACTGCTTTCTTTTAGATTTCCATGGCAGACCTCTGTCTGGTCCCACAAGTCTATAATGCAGAAAGGTGTGTAATCAGACATTTCATGAAAACCTTCATTTCAATTTCTAACTTGAGAGGCACGTTAAACACCGACCAACATGAAATTCATTGCATCTTTAGTCAACATGATTACAGCTGACCTCTTAAACATTATACAGAGGCGCATCACAGTTGTGTTTTAATCCCTGCAGGTTCAAAGTGGATGTGGGGCAGTTTCCAACCATCAAAAGGTTAAACGAGACCTTACTTGAGATTGAAGCTTTCCAAGTGAGCCACCCATCGCGCCAACCAGACACACCAGCTGATCTTCGTGCGTAAACAGACAGCCGCTTGGGAAATGTACAGTGTTAACTAAAGTGCTTTAAAAGTAACCCTGTTTAAGCAAAATTTTTAAATAACACAAAACACTTTTAGTTAAAAAAATATTTATTATCACTTTCAAATTGAATCTAATTGAGTTTTAATTTTCACAGACCAGTAGTAAAATCTCAGCTTCATCATGACAAGTAGAGAACAGGTACAGGACATAATGTGTAAAACATGCAGATTAGAGATTTGTTATGCAAAGTGCAGGAACTCAGGGATCACTGCTTGCAGAATGTCGCCAGTCTGGTGACAGCATGAATGATTATGGGCGACATAAATCAAGCGTAGGAAAAAGCCCTTTTCTGTCACATGGAATCATGCGATCACAGCGGTTTAACTATAATCACTTGTCAGCAGCAATCATCACGGTGCATTTTACTGTGTCGTTGTAGAAGGAACCGGAGCAGTCGGACCCACCGAACACCAACACGGTGCACTGGATATTTGTGCATTCACCCTGTCTGTGGTGCTCAGCTTCTATCAGGACAGCCCCGTCCAGATTTATCATGCTGTGTCCGGCGCGTGGCTTCGAGCAGAGCGGTGGAGATGCCACTGAGCTCCATGTGCCTGTATCTAAGGGAAACAAGGAAGACTGTGTCATTAATTAACATATATTTTCATGCACAAACAGATGTAACTGGCACTAACCGATGTTCAAGATGTGTACATCCTGTAGTACTCCGATGGCGCTGCAACCTCCACTAACCAAAATCCTGTTGTCCAGAACTGGGAGTGCAGCATGAAACCTGTCCATTTTCAGCAGGGAGAAAATGTTATTGGAGCTTTTTTTGTATAAATATCAAGCATTCAGACGACACTTTGCTTTAAAATAGATCCAATTTTCATGCTGCTTTGCGTGTCTTAGTCACCAAAAATACAGGGACCAGATGGCCACATTGATGACATTTATCAAAGTTGATTAGCTTTCTACTCACCCTCGGGGCACCGGTGGCATGTTGGCGCACTTCACAGCTGTGTACTCCATAAAACCTTCACTCAGAAAGGAGAATTCAACCATCAGTATGAACCCGGACACAAAGTTCTCACCTAAGGCACAGAGTCGGTCTCCATCTTACCCAGATCTAAAACATGGAGGTCATTAAGGTAGGCAGCAGTTTTCCGTCCACCAAATATGACCAACTTGTGAGAAAGAAGCGTGGCCGAGTGCCTGTTAAATAAATAAAGTTAATGTTGCTGAAGTAAAAGACTTAGGTTATACAGGTGCTAATTGGAAAATTAGAAAATTCTGGAAAAGTTGTTTTATTCAGGCAATTCAACATGAAAGGTGATGTAACAATGTAAGAATTTAGATGTAAGAGTTTACTTTCAGAGGCCTGACATTTTTCAATTTAAAATCCATTTTTTATTGATTTCAAAAATTATTCTAATTTTCTGAATTTTTTAATTTGAGGTTTTCTGAAACTAGAAAATCCTTATGAGCAAAATGTAAACAAAATATAACTGAAATATATTGATTTGCATAATATCTGTCTATATGTGTGCATTCAATCTGTGAAGTTAAAGGAATGCATGCCCTTATTCAGGATATTCTAAATTTCTTAGTAGTACCTGTAACTTCAAAGATTAGATGTACACATTTACAGTAAGTATTATGCAAATCAATATATTTCCTCTTTTATTTGTTTATATTTTGCTGATAAGGATTTGCAGCTTCAGAAAACCTTAAATTAAAAAATTAAATACGGAACACAAAAACGTCAGGCCTCTGAAAGTAAACTCTTGGATCTGTACTTAGTGCATAAAATGTATTGATTTCACCTTTGGTGTTGAATTGCCTGAATAAAACTACTCTTCCAGAATATTGTAATTTTCCGAGTAGCACCTGCAGTAGGACTGCTATGGTTGTTTTATGATGACTAACCCGAAGCGGGGTAGAGGCCTGTCCCCGTCCACAATGGGCTGGTACCACAGTTCATACTCCGGGTTGAAGATGTACAAAGCGTTGCTGCAGGATTTCTCCCCCGCGGCATGGCTCGGCTGAACTCCCCCAAAAACAAAAAGCTCTTTCTTGTAAAATGTCGCAGAGTGATACGCCAAACTTGGCACGTTCCCCTTTGCCTTAAGATACACAAGGCAGCAAAAAAAAAAAAAAAAGCATTTTATCCACATGTATGTGTGTGTTAAAAAGAAATAGCTGAGAGCATAATGTGAGTAAGTTCTAAACAAACCCACAGTGACAAGCCTCCACTTCCAGGTCAGAGTATTGAGAATGTACAGCTCGCTGTAGCACTGACCCTCCCTCAGGCCACCGTACACAAAGACTGCCTTTGAGTCTGGGTCATAGGTTGCAGTGTGTCCTCGGGCGCACGGAGGCACAGGTCCAGAAGCAGAAGAGTTCACCGGGAACCAGAAGTCACTGTCTGAAAAGAGGAAAGGTAAACATCACATAGGGATGCAATTACAGGTGCTACCCGGAAAATTAGAATATGCTGGAAAAGTTGTTTTATCAAGGCCATTCAACATAAAAGGTGAAACGAATACATTTTATGTACAAAGTACATCAGATGTAAGAGTTTACCTTCAGAGGCCTGACATTTTTTTATTTAAAATCCTTTTTATTTTTTTTATTGATTTCAAGAAATAGTCTAAATTTTCTGAGTTTTTTCATTTGAGGTTTCTGAAGCTGCAAATCCTTATCAGCAAAATATAAACAAAAGCGGAAATATTTTGATTTGCATAATACTTATATGTGCATATTTAATCTTTGAAGTTACAGGTACTACTAGGAAAATTAGAATATCCTGAATAAGTTCATGCATTTCTGTAACCTAACTTCACAGATATAACGCACATATACATATATTTCATCTCTGAGGTTTCAGAATGTCTGCTTTTATTTGTTTATATTTTGCTCATAAAGATTTGCAGCTTCAGAAAACCTCAAAAAATGAATTTGCATATTTCTTGAAATCAATAAAAAATGGATTTTCAATATAAAAATGTCAGGCCTCTGTAAGTAAACTCTTGCATCTAGACTTAGTACATAAAATGTATTGGTTTCACCTTTTATGTTGAATTGCCTGAATAAAACTACTTTTCCAGCATATTCTAATTTTCCGGGTAGCACCTATAATCTAAATCAACAGTTTAAGTATATTTAGTGCTACACAGTACTAATAACTAATAGACATAAGCTTCACTGACCTAACTCAAGCTTCCATAGAGAATCATCGCAGTGGTTCTGATCTGATGTTTCCCCTCCGATGAGGATGGCAGTATCGGTGTCGCTCAGACACATCGAGTGGCACCAACGCTTTGATGGACACACTGTAACTAAAACAAAACCTCTGTGGGAACTTCTCTTTTGGGAAGTAGCATGTGACCACAGTGGCTGCTGAGTTTGGGCCTCTGACCTTCTCTGTTCTCATTTTTAATCTGCACACTTATTTCCTCTTGGCTGCTCAGCCTGGACAGCCTGGGTTTCTTGGGAGTGGAAGCTTGGCCTATGTCCTCTGGGAGGCTGTCCATATCCTCAGAGCTCCACGCCAGGCGACCTCTCTTGCTAATGACTGTACGTTTGGGCGTCTTATGCTTCCAGTCGCAGAGAAACCATTAAGTTACTTGTTTGCCGTGCAGACGTTAGTAGTTTTCTAAAGCATGACACTCACCGTAGGCCAAGCTGCAGAAGGAGGATAATCGCTTCTGTCAATCTTATTTAGTTGGATCTCGGCATAACAGACATCATCGCCCAGGTGTGAGGAGCCAGAGATCATCTGTAGGGATTTGTATTACCTAAACAACTGGGACACATCACAACCAGTGTAATAATCACTAAATGGGTTTAATATTAATTTTCTCACCGTCTCATTTTCAACACTTTGCTGCAATGTGCTGGAGAGATCATTCACACTGTGCTGTTTCTGAGACAAACATTTCCTCTCAACCAGAGAGCTGCTGCTGAGGACGCTGGTGTTTTCCTGTGGCTGGTGAAACAAAACAACGGTGCAGCTATTTTACCACTTCTCATCTGTACAATTCAGCTTTAAACCTTTAGAGTGAGAATAATTCTGGGTGTTTCTGATCCCCTAAAAATAATCAATTTATTAGAAGGCCTACCTGTCCACAGACCCTCAGCACAATCTTGCCATACACCCCCTTCCTGCCTCTCTCTGCAGCCACTCTGACAACGTCATCGCTCCAGTCACCTTCCCACGTCAGGCACCTACATTTAAACCGGAGCTCAATGTTTATATTATCTCTCCTACACTTTTACAATCCATATCTCCACTTACTTTACTTGAGAGGACAGAGTTCCTATTATCTGGCCCTGTAAACCTTCGCTGACCACAACCTCGGCTGAGATCGTCGTGTCTACGCATGCCCATTCTCCAAGGCCGAAGATGATCAGCTGTTTGGGAAGAGGCAGCGGGATGTGGGCTTGGAAGCGCCGTCCTTTAGATTTGCTGCGGAAACCCACACGAGTTTGTGTTTTGTTGTGAAGACACCACCCCCACTTCTTTTCTTTTTTAGTTTTTTACCTGATAAATTGGCGGGGGACGTCACGCAGGGACCAAAGGACATAAAAATGCAGCTTGCCCATTTGCTCTGGATAAGTTTGGAGCTAAAGCAGAAAGCCAAAGTGTTGAAAGTTGGAGCTCCGGTGCTCATTTGTGATTGGCTCACTGGAGCTCGAGGTAGTTGTGGGAAAAGCACAGGTGAGATCGCAAAGCAATTAATTAGAAATAAACCAGCAAGACCAGTCCAAGCCTTTTTAAGTAGAATTTGAATTGTTGGGCGCGTGCTCCCGCAGCCACTGCTCAGCTAAACTTATTTTACACGGCAAATATTAGCTAAAAACCCATTCATCTAAATTATCTGTAGTTAGCTTGCACTATTCTGGCTGTGGTTACAGGAGTAGCTAACTCAGAAAAAGGGTAAATTATTATTTTTAAGTATTCAGTCAATGCAACACAAGGGTGCAGCATGTAGCACATAGACATAAAAACATAATGAAATTGGATTTTTTTTGGTCTTACAATGCATGTTTTTGTTACCTGAATTATATTGTTCCAGTCGTTATCATAGCTGTATATCTAATAAATCAAAATCGACCAAAATACAATCAACGTGGCATTTTAAGCACTCTTGGTTGCCCCCTAGTGGTGTGGGTGTCCACGCTGTCGCTAGGTTGCATCAATCAGCCTGCAGAGGAAACTTGCGTATTTATTAAATGTATGGTTTAGCTAATGCTGCCTGAGTAGCATTTTGTTTTTTCCATATATTTTCAATATATTCTTATCTGATATTGTATACTTTAAAGTGGTCTTGAGCAAAGGGTCTCAGGTTTTTTTCAAGGTCATTCAGCATTTATTTGAATGAAAAATTTGCTTTAGAATGATCTAGATTACTAAAGAAACATTTGCGAAAACTCTGAAGGGCCAATAAGATGTTGCAGGCCTTACAAAGGCCAAAGTATTCCAAATGTCACAAGAACTGGGGTCATTATCGAAGCTAATAAGACATGGAAGGATAATTCTTTCCTTGAGCTCAGATCACTTCATCATTGAAGCCAAGGTCCAAGGAGGAGCTTTGATATACCCTTCAAGGAGCCTGGAAAACTATTCCTGAATACTAGTTTATAAATTAGGATTCATGAGGGTTCAGACTGAAGGTTTAAGGTGGCCATAATAAATGTGGCATTTGGCTTCTTGGAATTGTACAAACACAATGTTTTACACAATTTAGTTCAGTTGACATTGTTTCAACTGTTCTTATTTTAAACTAACTAAATCAGTGTAAATAATGACAGAATGAGTCAAAAGTAACAAGAACTTGAAATTTGTACCCAATTATTGCACTTGGATAAAATCAATTATTTCTAACACTGGTTATTTCGTAGTTTTTGTTTTTTCTGTGGAATAGTTTCTTCTTTAAGAGAGTCACCTAGAGGCTTAAAGATTAAAACCCCAAAGTCCTTTTAAATAAGATTATCTTTGATTAAACACAGCTCTATATAGTCTATATACTATGTTATATTTTGTCAGATTTGGACTCCCTCAGGTTAAGTGATTTAATGTTTTTTGGGATGACTTTACTCATTCACTCATTCTACTGTGTAATGGGACACCATAAGATGCTACCAATGTTATTCTAATACAGCGCCAATTATAGTCTCAAACTTGCCCTCAGGGTTTAACATCATTAGTTAATGATGTATTTAGAGTAAGAAAAAAAAGTTTAAGTAGAACCCCGTGAATGCAATAAAGCTGTATGTTTTGCTTTGTAGAAAGCCAGTGAAGTGTGTGACACTAGATGTCACTGGCCTTTAGGGAGAGGTGAAAATAAAACCAGGTTTCATCAGCACCTCTGTAAATTACATCAATCCCCTAATGCCACAATTTAATGGAAACACATGGGACCATCCTGGAGCGCGGTCTAATCCTGGATCTGCAGTGCGGCTATTACGAAAAGACTGCATCTTGGGTTAAATGGGTAGATTTTGCAGGGTACTTTCAAGTTGATCATACGGTCACAAACAGCTGCTATTCACATAAATCATAGGTTTGACCCATCCCAAGCCAAATTAATGACAACAAAAACCTAGATAATCTGCTTTTTATTGTGGAATAGAAATATCAGGAACATATCTCATCAGCATAACTTACGGTAAAGGTATGGTACAATAAACATGAGAAGCTTTAAATCAGTGATTTCATATTGCATACAACATTAGCAGCCAGATCTGGGACGTCTTTGGGAACATGCACACAAGTGAAAGTCAAACAAGACAATGGTCTAACATACATACATGATTTATGGATATATATATATATATATATATATATTTTTTTTTAAAGAACAAAAAGATTTTTACTGACAAGTGTGCACAGAACACAATTAGATTAAATGCTTCGCTACCTTCAAAACAGCTAGTTGAAACATGGGCAAAGCAAAGGTAAATATTGGATCTATATTACATAATAACAGCTTTATGTGATAAGGGATGGCTTCTATTTGTGTCATAAAAAGCACACTCTGGAAAACCACTTGCTTCGGTACATTCAACTAAAGTTTTACCAGCACTCCACTATGACAGCAGATAGTTGAAATTTATATTATACTCTGTTTCATCACATGATTTGATTCAGCACATCAAAAAGTTATGCAAACAAAGCTGAATGATAAATACAGCAAACATCAACAAAACACGCACGCACACACAAACACTTGTTTCTTTAGAGCATTGCTGATTATGCACCGGGTTGGTGAAATATGATTTGTGCAGGTGTCCCCTGATCGCTGCTATCACAGAAATGTTACAAGTGAAGACAAAATATGCTCTATGATGGGCACTTGACCAAATAGCGTGGTGCATACATGGAAATATGGCACATTTGCAAGGCTTCTTTTAAGTAAATGCCAGCAAAACAATGAAACAGACGCATTCGAAACTTCTCAAACAGATATTGAACACGTGACAACACAAGCTGAGAGCGATAAAAATAGATACGCCTGCGTTAATGTTTAATGTCATTAATTTTTCCTCCAAGTGTGAAATCAAAAATAGTTCATAGTTCTAAAGATTAATATTCTTCTGTAAATTATACATTCATGGACAATAAATAGGCATCTCAGGCACTGTAATAAACCCTGTAGTAAAGAGTTTTGTTTCGCCAAAGGGAGTAGGAGTTGTCAAACTTAAGAAGGTATGTGCCTTCACCTGGAAAGTCGTGGCTCCCGCCGTGCACAGACAAATGGCTGTCCTGACGGTACACAGGCAGGATTTCACCCAAGTTTGAGTTGGTTTGACTTTTCGAGCCTTTCTCGATGTCTCCATTACTGACGGGCCCTGTAACACAAATCATATAAACCACAAAGTCAACACACTGCCTCGCACTGCAGCTGGATGAGAACGTGTAAAAACGAGGCGTGTTCAACAGATAAAGAATATCCGCTTTTATTTGACAGAAATATCAAGTTCAAAAGGCCGACACAGGGGCTCAGAAACAGCTGCTTCATATTCCAGATCATAAACTGACCTTCCAGCTCCTCCTCTTCATCTTCGTCATCACTCGACTCACTGATGTGCACGGTAATAGACCTGTTTGTCACAGGAGTCCAGTCAAAATATATGCCGAAGCCAATGTCGTAGCCATCTGTAGCATACTCCCAGCACACTTTCTTAGCCTCTGGGACAGTGGGGACATGAACCGTCATGATGTCGCCTCGGTACACTGTCACCACGCTGTCCTTCTCCGTTCGGAGCTTCGCCTTCAGCTCCTTCAGTGCAGCAGATGTCCAAGTTATAGGGGGTTGCAGGGGTGGCATCTGGGCTGCATCTCAGAAGCAACAAAACAGAGTTTAAGGAGAGCGCAAGAGCAACTCCGATATAGATTTAAAGCCTTTAAATTCGGTCATTTAAAGCATGCTACACTGCACATTGTCATTTTTAATACTTCTTCACTCAAATCATAGTTCAAATCAAAGCAGCAGCCATGAGGGCACACTCCACGAGTCCTCACCTTTCATTTCAGCGGAGAGCTGACAGCTCCCAGCACTGTCGTCCTCTTTGCCTCCTTCCCCCAGGGCCAGCTCAGCAGGGGCCACGTTATTACCCTAGAAGTGCACACATACATGGTACATTATTGGAAAGAAATCAGATTTTTCACTCTATGTTCATTGAAACTTGTTGCCAGCCCTGCTACACACTTCAATATCAATTACCTCACAACGCTGCCCGGAGCCCTCTTTGTTTTCATCCATATTGGTCTCTGTTTTGGGTTGGGTAAAGCCCTCAGAAAGACTTGTATTCTGGAGCCTTAAGTAAAAATAAAATACCAGTATAATAAAAATCCTAACATTTGCACGGTGATGACTAAAAGAGAACAAGTTGTACAATGTTTCAGCTCGAATAGTAACCATATGCAACAGGTTACCTGTCTGGCGGTCTGCTGGTGCACTGTTTCGATGTTATTCCGGGGAAAGAAGAAAAGGACAAGGATGACAGCCGTGACTGAAGCTCAGATGTAGCCTCTAATCTCTCCATGGCTGTCATGACAAGACAAACACCTCTGTCTGCGTGGCTGGAAGAGATGAAGCCCCGCCCCTCACAACCACAGGGAGGAGGGGGGGATGGCGACACTGAAGTTAGCTTCTTTACACACAACAGCCAACTACACAAACTGCTGCTTGACTCAGAATTAGCCCTTTAATCACAACTTAACACACTTAAGATTATAATTTCTAATTGGACCCAAATGAGACTGACTGGCTCCATCTTTGTAAACTCACATTAGCTTGTAGCCAGCTAGCTGACGTTAGCTACCTAGCGTGCAGTAAAAGTCGTAAGAGCAGTTATCTTACCACGATGTTGCGTCGATAATGTGACGTGAATTTAGTTTAATCAAAGTGAGGCCATCAAGAAATACGCGTCCATTGCCTTATAATCATGTGACAGTTCGCCCAAAGACGCAGCTTGTTCCTGACAGGAAAAAAACAGACGCGAATCTTGGACTTCCGTGTTTTGCCGAGTGTTGACGAAAATTGGCGAATCTGCACTCGAGGATCGGGATGTTTTTTGATGCAGAAGCTGCTGTGAGGATGCTGCAGAGTAGAGGTGGGACAGAGTGATCCAAGATTGAAACACTGAATACAAGTCATATGATGGCATCTTCTGTATTTATTGACAGATTGTTAATAATAATAATAATAATATATCTTTATAAATACTTTTGAATGACTTAAAACCCGTGAAAAACTTTAATAAAAACTACTGTACAAAGTTTTTGAAACCACGTATTTCATTTTCCATAAATACACTGCCAGTGAAGAACTATTTTTCTTTTTTCATTTTAAGACTAAATAAATAAATAAAAGACACCCCTCTATCCACAACCGCAACATCTGGCAGGATAATCAAACCTTGACACATCACATAATAGCCTTGTAAGCCAAGTCAAATAAGCTTTATTAAAGATACTAATATGAATATAAACCAGTGCCATACTTAAAGTTATCAGTGTAATCCTATATAAAATTGCACTTTACAGGGGACAAAAATGTTTTCAAGACAAATGCAATTTATAATGCTTTTGTAACATATTACAGAAAATAATTAATTTTCTGCATTATGGAATAATATTAGTTATAACTACCCATGTAAGATAGTTATGGAGCTTCCACATTGTAACATAACAGAATTATTTGCGTGGTATCTCCAGCTGTGACCTGTATACTGCAGAGATGCACTGCTGCATAGATTTGCTGCTTGATAGAAAGTGTAGCAGTGGTGTCTCCTTGGTTTGGGCATCCGTGAGTGAAATCCAGGGAAAAGACCTTTGTGTAATATAAAAATATTTAAATTAGTACATTTGCTTTTCTTTAATTTTTAATTCTTTAATATTTAATTCTTTATGTAACATACAAGCAACACTGCATTTTTGACTTACTCATCTGAAAGAGGGTCAGATGAACTGATGAAACTCTGTGCGTCTAATGACACATTGTTCATACATTTCTCTTTAAAAATGCCGTTGATCAGAGAGAGGGTCTCACTGGATCCCAGACTGGCAGAAGTGCAGATATTCAGCAGGCTGTACAACACTGCACACACCCAATTCAGACTGAGACTAATCCCACCTAGAGTGAAAAAAGAAGCATTAATACTTCTTAAGAAAACACATTTATTAAAGAGAAAAGGGAAAAATAAAAGCAACCTTTAAAAAAAGTATTAAAACATAATCTACCTTTGATAGAAAGAGGACATGATGCTTCTATAAGAAATGGATCTGTCAGTGCTTTTGTCAGGTGAGAACAAGACAGCCACAAGTCTTCCGTGTCACACAGGACAAATTCATATTGTGGTTTTATAATAAAGTCATGTCCAAGAAGTTGGGCTATTCTGAAAGAGAAAAGCTAAAATTGAGGGATTCATTGGCTTCAAATTAAAGCAACAGATGTGTTTTTGCACGTGTCTGTGTGAGTACCTGGCGACAGGCGCGGCGGAGGTGAAGCTGTACACCAGGCAGCGCTTTGACAGATGACAGCGGAGGTCCCTGCATATTTTGGGGAGGTGAGAGGGCAAGCAGCAGAGGAACAGAACATCTGCCCATGCTGCCAGTCTGCGATTGTCAAAGAAACATTCAACTCCTGCAGGGAGACTTTTCTCTGAAACATAAAACACCGTCAGGTAACAAGGAAGTAAGCATGAGGTGCAGTTTAGTTAAATCAACATGTGCTTAATCATTAACCCAACTCAACCATTCAGACAGCTAGAATATTTTTTGTCTAAACTAAGCTCAGTTTTAAAAAAACCCTCTCCATGTTAGTGGAGAATAATCTGAAACAATAAGGCTGGATCCATACACACCACCTACTAGTAACAGCTTCAGTCTGAAATTCTCCACTCATCTTCAGAGTGACATAAAATAATAAAACTAATTGGATCCTCACCAACTATGTTATTTAATAGCTGAACATTTGGGAATTTATGGATGACTTGACTGTGCCAACATCATTACCAGGGGGCAGACTCTTAGGGTTTTGAAGAACTGGTGACCCATATAAGGTTCAATCCAGAAAACCAACAACATGCTACAGAAGGGGCATTAGAGGCTGCACAATATCACTTTAGATAAGCAAAACATCATGTAGAGGCCCACAGAAGGAGGAGAGGAGATCATTGAGGCATACTGTATGTGTTACTCAAAAGTTGAGTCCTATCAAACAAAACCCCTCTTCCTATTCTCGTAGGATTCGTGTGCAACCAACATGCAGGTATCTGGAAACTTCAGATCAGAGCCGAGACTCATACTGTCCATCATGCTCTCTCCATAATGCGAAGAAAATAAGCTGCAAAAGGCATTCAAAGAGAAAAAAATGCAGAAATACAAAGATGAAGTAGAACTTTAATGCTTAGTGCCACTGGGACTGCAAACAACTCAAACCTCATGCTAAAAATATAAAACATTAGAAAATCAGTCCAATTCTGTTCAGTTGTAAAAAGACAAAAAAGATCAAATTACCTCAAGAAATGTAATATCATGATTATTTTACATATTCAAGTATTGCTGCATAAACAATTTATTTTAACTTCAGCGTACCTGTTGAGCTTGGATTTCTTGTGGATATCTTAATATCTGATGGTTTGATGTTTGTTTTTTCAAGGAGGCCGAGGAGCAGCTGTTTTCCCAGGTGACCCAGACCAAGTATCCCTACACGGATGTCACCATTTTTTGCGGACTTCAAATCATCTATTACACCAGTGTATCTTTTGATACTGCATCTGAAAACGAGGACAGATTTAGAGCTGCGCTAAAAGTCAATATAATCATTTTAACAAGTGGCACGTAAAATGCAAATAGGCCTAAGTAAACTACCTCAGAGAGTGGAGCAGCTGACACACAAAAGCTGCGTGCGCGCACCCGCAAAATGTCAGTCCAGCCGAGCGTGCACGCAGGTAAAGTAACTTCTTCTCGTCGGTTGTCAGGCCATTTTCAAAGGACAAACTACTCAGATCAGCGGCTATGTCCATCTTACTTGAGAATTTATGTAAGGGAAGACCTAGACCAAATTCACCAGCTGCTAGCAAAATGCGTTGCTTTGTTGCTACGGCAACGTTAACTTCCAGTTTAAATGGCTATGCAGAGAAGAATGTTGATTGCTACTTTTTTTTCTCTTTTAAATAAATAAATAAGTAAAATGCATAATGAATAAATTTAATTTAATAATTTATTTAGATAAATATTTCAAATAAAGTTATATAACACCAAAACCTGTGTTAAATATCTTCAAAATGAGCGACAATGTCCACGATGTCAGTCGTGAATTGATCTGTTTATTTCCCTTTTTCATATATCAATACAAATTCATGAATCAACTGTACACGTATGTACAAGAAACCATTTTTTCCCCACATATTCAAGCAAATAAAATATCTGCGAAAAAACTTATCACAACAAACATCAATATTTAGACACTTGAAAAAAACAACAACTGAGCAGTATTAAGACTTTACTTGAAGATCTTGACTATTTCGAATAGGTTTGTCATCAATTGAAAATGTTAGCAGCAGACCAAAGCAATTCAACACAGTAACTGTTTTCAAAATTCATAAAGCAGCTTTTCAGCAGAGCAGCTTTTATGAAAATTACATAACACACTTATCACAGCCCAAAATAAAACTGTGCAACTTAACACATTTGGATCTTCCCATTTTTCATTTTCTTGGGCAAGCCTATACCTTTATACAACTTTAACACATTCGGTTTCTATAGTTGTACTTATATCTGCATGAAATGTTACATATTGAGAATATTTACAGTAAATAACAAGGCGAACATACAGTACATGTAATAAATTAAGGGTAATTACATCTCCATTAGTGCTTGTTTACACCAATCAGGATAGAAGAATATGACACTATTTGTAAACAACTGTTTGAAAATGAAGCTAATGAGGAAACCTGTCCTTTATGTTTTTACATTTGACAACTTAACCATATAAAGAGGATAAGTGGCTCACAAACTCGTTCTTCATACATCCCTTTTGTAAAGCAAATAAATGACGGACAATGCTGATGACCACGAAGGCACTGTGAGGGAAATGGTAAGCTAAGTCACAGTTGCTCCAACTGGCACGAGATGAACACAATTTTATTTCTAGCAGAACTGGTAGTCCAGATTTCCTCCTCTTCTAAAAAAAGATTTATAAGCTCTGGCATTTCCACAGTCCTGGTTTCAGCTACCACATGGCAGTGACAATCACTCCTCGCCCTGCCTCCATTTCTGAGTCTCTTCCTGACGTGCATCAGGGTGAATCTGGTTCCTCATTCCACCCAAGACGTTGGAGGTGGCTTCGGTGGCCATGATGAGCGGCTTGACCACTGCTGGTGGCAGCTGGCGGAGAACCCCACCGACGGCTCCTGTCATCCCGCGCTGCTCGTGTTCCCGCGTGGCCGTGTCGTAGATGGTCAGCGCAGTGTCTGTGATACCCTGCAGGTGGAAACAACATGAATTCATTTTAAATATATAAGTTTGTTCCAATAGTATAAATTACACTAGGGATGGACCGATATGAAAATTTGGCAGATACCGATATCCGATCCGATAACTGATAAATACTGATAAATAAAATATATATATAAAAAATGTTTAAAATATTCAAATAAATGTCCCAACACTCAATGTTTCCACTAGGTAAACATTTGATAAAAAAAACAAAGAAACTATACAAGCACATAAACAAATGGAAATAAAAATCGGTTGTTAATATTGGCCCATTTTATGCATCAAACCGATGCCGATATTTTTTAAAAAAGCTGACATCGGCCGATAACGATACTAATTTTCCATCCCTATAATTAGACAATAAAAAAACAAACACTGGTCAGCTGAGGATCGGGTTTGTTTACCTCTTTCACCACAGTGTAAGCTTTGGCTACACCTTCTCTCAAGTCGACAGGCTGATGAGCCAACCCATAATGGGAGTAACGTTTCACTCTCTTTGTGTCTCTCTCATCAGGAACTGGAGATACCATGTCATAGGCTGTCTCAGCTGCTGCCTACAGGGAAAGACAAGAAAAATCCACTTGTTGGGTGTCCGATAAAGGAGTACATATTGAATTCAGGCTTCTTGTAAACATCGGGAGACCAGTTTACCTGGATGGTCCGAACCATCCTGTTTGTGAGCTCCAAAGCAGCCATAGCGGTCGAAGTTCCAAAGGAGGCAGTGCCGCGCTGAAATCCACGCACTATCCGACCATCCTTCCGGTACTGTTCAATAGGGAGCCACACCAAGTCCCTGAGTCCATGAACTGAAAGGAATATTCATTTTTATGTGGATGAACAGAATCTGAGAGATGCTCCTAGGCCAATGAGCTGCTTTACCATTAATGTCAACCCATCAAGCATTCATCAATGACTATGTATCCCAGTCTCAAAGACATGAACAAGTAGATTTACATTTTCTGCCAAAAAAATAAAAGCATAGCTATTTTAAGAAACTAGTTACTGTAAGGTTGACCTATGGGAACTTATGAGAATTAATAACAGCAACAATATGAATAATAGAAATCTTAAAGTCAAGAGTGTGCAAGTTGGTATTTATGTTTATATGTTACACATGGAATACTAAAATCATATGCATGAATTAAAATTCAGACTTACAGAGTTTCACCAGAGTGTGAATAGGTGCCACGCCACTCAGTAATCCTTGAAGCTGGTTTGTCTTTATGTCATTTAGCCACTCATTTATTGCGTAAGAAAACAGCTTATCCACACCAAGTAATCTAAAACAGAGACAGTTGTTACTGAACACACACTGACTTGGCTGCAATACACAGAAAAATGCATCGCTGTGAGAGAATGTGCTCCTTGGTGGTTTCATAAGATATTCAGAGATGAACATACCCCTGTCTGTAGCATAACTGCCTCAGTTTCAACTCTGAACAATTCAGCTGCGTCAACCCGAAGACGATCCCTGCAAATGTTCCCTGGAAAAAAATGGTATACATGAGATTATTATGAAAAACATACACAAAACTAAATTTCCCTAAAAGATTGCATACCTGGTCCATCAATACATGTTTGCCATGATAATCCAGCCGAATGGGAACCTCAGAGGTGAATCTGAACTCCCTGAGAGGAAGAGAAGATGATTTAAGTAACGTAGGTTGTAATCTGGAGGAATTATCAGCAGAATCTCTCACTGACCTAAAAAAAATCGGCTGGTCTGAGAAGGGTGAAGCAGAGATTTCGCTCTCATAAACTTCATCCCTGCTGGATGCAGAGAAGCCATTGTGGCTCATTTGCCTCTGAGCAGGAACTGAGATGATGGGCGCAGCATCCTGGCTGCCCGCCCCGTGCTTATAGAAACTACAGGAGATCTCTGGGGCAGATGCTTTCTTTGTGGTGACACAGACTGTTGCAAAACAAATCACAAGCAGGCACCATGAAATAAAAATTAACATTTACTACCCTAGACGTATTCGTGAATCATCAGTCTCACCTTCTTGAACAGGGGGTGAAAAGAACTCGACTTCAGTAGCAAGACTGCTGAAGAAGTCCTTCAAGAAGAATAATGCATCCTTCGGGAAAAAAAAGAACAAATATGTTAAGATTATCTGTATCTTTAACACACTAGCGATTGTTTATATCTGCCTGTGATACCTGATCAATATTGAGGCGAAGAGGCATCAGTGAGACACGTAAGCAGCACTCTGGGGGAGCCTGGCCTGACTCGGGACTTGTATGCAGTGCCTTTATGGTCAACTAAGAATACAAGAACTCATAAAGTTACAACAGGCCAATACTTCATGATATGATTTAAATAAGATGCTGTTCTCACCATGTTAGAATGGGCTTTTCGAGGCATTTCCTTGCTAGAGTACAAGTAGAGGAATTTGTTCATCTGTGAAGTAGCCAGTCTGTCTCGAATTTCCAGGTCCTGCACAATGAACACCTGTCGGGATACTGGCTGGTCCACTGCTGACCGGGGCGCCACGGGGGGCTGAGGGTACACCTCATGCTGAAATCTCAGCTGAAAAGGCAATTAAAAAAAGTTAAATGCTCTGAAAATGACCTGCATGTTTTGTGTACTGAGTGATGTAGTGCAGTGGTTCCCAAACTGTGGATCGCGAGATCATTTTAGGGGGTCGCCAGATAATTGTGAAAAATCTATTTCTTATATTTATCAAATAAATTTGGAATTTTTATCATGGCTGTCAAAAATCAAACCGTTAATGAAGAGAAAAATCTCAATTTAACACCTTATTTCTATGTATAAATCCACATTGTCCCCCTTATTTATGAAGACTGTTGTCAAGTCTTATATTTAGATGATCCTGCAGGAGGAGCCATCTGATACACTGTATAATAAAAAATTGAAGCAAGGGTCACAAACACCAATATATGTCATCTTTGGGGTTGTGGCTAAAACGTTTGGGAACCAGTGATACAGTGTAATGAAGCAAAACCTTGCTGAGTTGGATTTCCATTAGAACATCGGGGTTTCTTCCTCTTCCACCACCAGTCCGGCCCAAAGCCCTTGCTTGTCTGACTGGTGTTTGAGACGGGGAGCTATGAGGAGTAGATCTGCAAGATGCAAGGAATGATAAAAATGTAAAAAAAAAGACAGTTTCTCTTTTAACACCAATAAAAAGCAAACAACATTTGTGGCTCACCCTCGGCTTCTACAGGGAGAGGCTGTGCAAGGCGCGATCCCAAAATCTTTTCCCCCATAAAGATGCCAGATTACGGAGATCTCCTTAATGAGGTAGCGAACCTCTGGGATGGGGAAATTCATGGCTCCACGGCTGGAATCGCTCCCTTCCAGGGGCTGACTAAAGTAATCATCTTTGATTTCCACTGGATCTGAGGTAAGAAGCTTTACCACGGGCTCCTGATCTCGATCCTAAAACACATGCGTTTAACAGTGAGGCCCAACAGGTGGTCAGAAACGGCTGCTTATGGGATCGTGCACCCTAAACTGAACAGATGTGCATTTCCAAACCTCTTCTCTGGAACCAGGAGTTTCCAAAATGCAGAAGTCATCCGTTTCTTGGGGAAGGCTCGGAGCCGGTGTAATGAGCGGAGACGGGAGCATGGGATAGGTGGGACTTGAATCTTGATTAAAATTCCCACTCTCATCGGGAAACAGGAAGAGATCCGAGCGAGGCGGGTCGTGGTCGAGAATGAGCTCCTCATGGGCACCTGAATTAGACAGGAAATATATTCAAATACTATTAAGTGACAATATAATGTTGATTGAGCCAATATTCTATACTAAAAGTTTCCATGCCTGCTTCTGCATATTTATTATTTCCTCTATAAACAGAAGCTAAGGTTGACATCCTTTGCTATTTTTAAATTAGCTCTGATTATTATGTTCCATTAGCCCTGCAAGCTCTACCCACAGCCTGCTCCTCCTGTCCCTGCACAAGCTGCCAGATGTGATAAAAATCTCAACAATTCATGTGAGGTGTAGACTCTACTCTGTAAAGAAAATGTAACTTTGTTGGCAAAGATGGGACAAATAATGCTGCTTAGGAAATGTTTAGCGTAAGATGTACCCTATAAAAACACTTCAGCATAAGTATTTGCCTTCATGGGGACTAAAACTGAGGAACTGTACCATTCTGTTGTGGTCCTGGTGCCTGCTGCCCATCAGTCTCCTCCATAGCTTCACTCATCAGATCCTGCAGCATCTGTTGCTCGGTCTCAGGAAGCAGCGGAGTCTGAGATGTTGGTCGGCTGGGAACCTCCGCCTGCAAGTAAAAAAATACTTTTATACCTAGTATGCAGGACCAGTTCTGAAACTGAACCCTAAACTGATGGTCACTGTTCACCTTGCTTCTTTGTGTCATGCTGCTGTGCTTGGTCTCTGGTTCTGCAGGGGGATTTAAGTCTCCATAGCTGGCCACGTACTGGATAAGGTTCATAAGTGCAGCGCAGGAGTCTGAGCAGGTTCTTATGTGAATCACGTCACTGGAGCAACGCAGCTCAAATCTGGGCTCAGACTGCCACCAGAAAAGAAACAAAGAAAATGTCTTACGTTTTAAAAAAAAAAAGAAAGGGAAAAAAAGATCAATGATCTCACACACAGATCCATAACTTACCAGTTTACCATCTGGTCCAGGTTTGACAGCTGTAATTCTCAGCTCCAGCGTGCCCATGTCTACCACTTGAACATAGTCTGGGAAACAATCTCAACATCAGTAAAAGCTGCATTTTATTCAGTCAAACAAAATATTTACAAAACAGTCAACTTACCACGCGCAAGATTAACAGATACGGCATTACTCTTGTCAGACAGGAAGAGAGCAGCTTCATCCAAAATAATCCTGTAGACAATTAAAGAAGAAAAATGTTTCCTTCCAATCTTAAAGATTAAAAAAAAAACTTGCAATTTAGTGTGAATAGCAAAACAACAGCCTTTCTATTTTAGATGAGAAGAACACCTTAATGTTGATGAAGAATTATCCAAGGAGACACTGCTGGAGATGCTAAATGTTTCTACAGCCAGCAGTGATCTGAGTGGCAGGTAGAGTGGTCTGTCAAGAGACAAACAAGAATCATTAAATACTCACACGGGTAACAGATAACTCATTATTTTGCAGAAGGTCTGATTTCCACCCTACCTGTAGTCTAATGAGCAGCTCCACAAGTGTAAATGTAGGGTGGTGACAGATGTAGGAGGGGCATAACCCAACACAGGTTCATCAGAAACGTTTAAGAAGTCAACAATCTGATGGAAATAAGATTGGAAATGACTTATTATAGTACAGTTTCATTTTTTCCTGAAAATACTGTTAAAACAGCATGAAAAGGTGATGTCAACATCTTTTACCTGATCATACCAGCCCAAGCTGGGAGGGACCACTCTGTGCTGCAGTGTTGCTCCTCTCACTCCAACAGCAACCAAAAACTCCTGCAGTAAGGTCACACATCAGCACAATCAGAAGCTCTTTTAAGTAGGGTGATTTATTTATTTATCACAGCTAAATCAAACTAAATGAGGTGGTACTGCACAATGTTTGTACAAACACACACTCTTGCACATGTAGTATTTGACAAAATATTTTATAATGAACTTAGAATACTAGCTGATTTTAGACAACCTAAAAAAAGATGCTACACATGCCCGTTAGCTCTGGTATAACTTATGAAATCAATAAAATGCTGTTTGTGGATAAAATATCTGGTTTTAGGCTGGACAACAGATATAGACATAATTTAACTGGACAATCACACTTTTTGAAGAGGAAATATATATCTGTTGTGGTTTTACTAATCTACAAGTGGCAGACATTCAGTAGAAAAATATACAAGGTTGATATGTTATGTACAATAAAAAGTTAATTAGAAGCTTATTCCCCTGTGAAACACGGGTCAGGTTGATATACGAGTGAATTAAAAAAAAAAAGATGTGAAAACTTTAGTGCAGCAAGTTTGTAATACACACACGAATCAAGCCATCCATTACTGTTCAGAGTATCTGACCTTGATGTTGCGTTCTGCATTCTGTGAGGAGATTTTAACAGCGACAGACACCATGCTGCGAGCCTCCAGACCAATACCCTCTGAGGGTGTTGAGGATCTTTCTGGAGAGGTCTCTGATTGGTAGATGGTTGGTTCCAGCCAGTGGGGATGTGTCCTGCACGGCAACTTGATATCTGAGACACAAGTGCTGCCATCTACAAGACCTAGTGAAATAAAAAACATGACATGCTCACAATAACATAAAAGTGCTCTCATGGTACTATCACAGTATTTTAGTTAGTATAGAAGGTTTACCTTGATGGTACATGCAAATGCTACTGGTATGAAAGCAGATGTAGTGTTGATCTTTGTAGCCTTCGTACTGCGTGACACTGAACAAAACAGCATTTTTCACCTCCAGCCAGAACTCGCCATGTTTGTTTTTAAGCTCAGTTTTATCCTCCTTCTAGAAAAAAAAACACAGAAACCCAAGCAGTCTATATTTGCAGCTATAAATAAATATCATAGAATTGTGTATATAGTATGGATTAACAAACTGATTTTACTTTAGCCTTGGTCTGTAGAGCCACTAGACCATGATTTACAGTAAGGATGACAGAAAAAAGGCTCTGGGAAGTCTTGCTGTGGGCTTTGGGCTTTTTCTTCTTTCGAAATCTAAAGCCCAGGTCAGAGGCAGGAGAGTAGTAGTGCATAGTTTCCTCCTCAGAGCCACTGGTCTCCTCTGCAGGAAGAATGCAACACATTTATATTAGCTTGAAGATTCAGACTCAACTCATTTATCTGTAGCTGGATTTGCTGTCTCACCTTCAGGACCAGTAGAGCGAAACTGGCTGAAGCTGTCCTTGGAGTACGTATTGATCAACTGACTGGCAACAGAAAGTCCAACTCCATAAGGCATACTCTCCACAGTCTCCACTGGGGATGGAGCAGTGGGCTCCCACAACAACAAGTCATTGTTTATCCTGAAATATGGAGAATATGCATGCAATTCATAAAACATTCAGAAATTAGGATCTTGTAATTTTTTGGATACGAAAATAGAATAGTAACCACGACTTTGAGAACATTCACTTCTCAAAACATGTTATCAGCTGAGGTATGAGGTAAAAAACTCATATGATAAGAGCAATTACATAATTTCAGAAAGAATTTATCTCCTCCATGCTTTAGCTCCAACATTAGCCAAATTGATTACCTGTTGTGTAGTTTCTCATAGAAGGGCTTGCTTGGGAGTGACAACTGGACATTGGGGAAACACAACTCAAGGACGAAACGTGAGTTGTTCATCGTTTTTTCCTGGAACTCTGTCATCTCTGCAACATCACCAGGAATGATCATCTGGAATTAGAAAAACAAAATAAATAAATAAATGAATGCACATGACCTCATGCCCACTTGTTTTGTCAGCAGCAGGCTAGGTAAGCGCGACTATTTGCATAGAGAGCCAATAAGTTATAGATAATAACAAATTGACCTGAGAATAGTCTCGCTTCGGATGCAAATCTTTCCTCCTGGACAAACTGCACCTGCCATAGACTTACATCATGATAAAAATAGCTGCATTTATAATTCAGTTGGGAAAATTGTAAAGGAAATGTGTAATAAAACACAAGGAAGAGTGGGAACAAAGTTTCTCATTTAGATTGGTATAAATCTGGTATATTAAAAGTGATACAGTTTTCAATGAAAAGTTACCTCTTTTCATGCAAATAAATCACAATGTAATAATATGTAATCATTTCTAATCCCAAAATATCAGCCACTAGCTGGTTTTCTGTCAGACTTGGTAGGGAATGCCGAAAATCTTCACATCTTCATTTGTTTTGCTTTAAACACTAAACTTTACATTGCAGACCAAACTGCCTGAGTGTCACACCAGTAAAACTTGGTTCAGGCAATGCCTCCCAAAACAACCACTTATTAGGAAGAAAATAGCAGGAGGAAGAAGAAAACCCAAACAATTGATTAACCAGGACAAAAACAACCTGTTCACCCCAAGTAAACCATGGACACACTGTACAAGGATTCACTAGCAAATAAACTGAGACCCCCAGTTTTTGGCAGCATGGGGTCTGCCTCGACCCCCAACCGGTCGAGGCAGATGGCCGCCCTCCCTGAGCCGGGTTCTGCTGGAGGTTTTGCCTTCCTGTTAAAAGGGAGTTTTTCTCCCCACCGTCGCCTGAAGCTTGCTCAGAAGGGGTTTGATCGAAGACTCTTTTCGATGCAGTCTGTTGGTTTCCTTACATAGGCTATTTTGTTATCAATTGGCTAGTATATATGTATATATGAATGTGTGACGATCAGATTACTTGGACTGATTGTCAGTGAAGCGCCTTGAGATGACTTTGTTATGAATTGGCGCCATACAAATAAAGTTGAATTGAATTGAATTGAATTGTGCCTTATTTTGTGGATCATGGGTTTCAGTCTACAGGGTTTTTGTTCTGTTGACATGTAACTGCTCTGAAATCTGTC
Organism: Craterocephalus amniculus; assembly: GCA_036024015.1. Taxonomy (NCBI): domain Eukaryota; kingdom Metazoa; phylum Chordata; class Actinopteri; order Atheriniformes; family Atherinidae; genus Craterocephalus; species Craterocephalus amniculus. The sequence goes on from JAVQJG010025622.1 coordinate 39,289, forward strand.
ATAGTTTTCAGTTTGTTTGCAGTTAAAAATTGTAATAAACTTTTGTCTATTTCCTTTGCAGTCATGTCACATTGTACAATTATTTAGATGATTTGAAGGTACAGAATTAATTAAGTAAAATATTTAATTGGGTTTATCAATCAAAAATGGATGAAATTCCCCAAATTCACTAATATAACTACATAAATTCAAAACATACTAAGTTATAAATGAATAAAACATTATACAAAAAATGACAATAAAATTCCATGAATAAGCTTTTAATAATTGTAAACTTACCTAAAACACAAGAAACGGGGACAAAACCAGTGTAAACTCATCTGTAATGAAACAATGACACGGAATATAAATTGCCTTTAGGCTGCATGCTGGTACTGGTCCTCTACCCCAGGCCCAGGCGTAGCCGGTTGGAAACTTCCAGCCCCTCCCCCTGCTCTCAGAGCAGCAGAGCAGAGCCGCTCTGCTGTAAATGGGCTTATACTCACCCTACTGGTGAAAAAAAATGTACTACAAGTTTTACTTCAAGTAAAAAAAGGAAAAATAACTTTGTAATGTCTAAAAATATCACATATGAGAGATTTACATGGAAATCGGAAAATTCTGCCTTCTTGGATCAATGTCTGGTTGCTTTTAATGTTTTATGTTAATCACTTTGAATTGTCTTGAAACTGAAAATGTGCTATACAAATAAACTTGCCTTGCCTTGCTGTGCAGAATGCCAAAATGTGCCACCAAACATGTTTGGGGACACTTAAATTTGATGATTTTCATGAGCTTATATGTTATAGGTAATATGTTATGAAGTTTCATGAAAAAAGTAATAACACAATCATATATATTTATAGGGCTTGATTATGCTATTGTACTTTTAAAAGTTCTTTTTAATCACTTGATGTTACTGTGTCATCTGTGAAATGAGTTATTGTTTCAATAAAAATTT
>JAVQJG010025633.1:0-12870 GCA_036024015.1 Craterocephalus amniculus
TTGTAAAAAAAAAAAAAAAAAAAAAAGAAAAGTGGGATATTCTTTCTACCATTATTTTATCAAAAAACTGACTTCATGTTTTCATTTAACTGACAGTAAATATGTGTGGGCGAAGCCGATTTCTCAGCATTACTGATGCTCTCCAGTGGGTCAGTGACCATTACTTATATAATGACCTCAGTTATTGAGATTCGTACGATGTGTTTGTTCACAATTATTATACAGCTGATCTGAAATTCCCATTCATTATGTGCAGAAAACTCAACATCTGCTTCCACTTGACCACAGCAGCAACATGATGGATTAACTCAGAAACTGAATTTAAACTGGGAATCTATGACTCTCAAAATATATAAATTTTCACCACAATGGTCTAATTCTAACCCCAACTCCAACACTATATATTTCTGAAAGCAACATGGCAGCACAGCTTGGGGTTTGCAGATTTGCATGTGAACTAACCACCAGACTTCTGTAACAAGGACCTTTGGGCAGATTAAACCAAACTGGCAAGTCTGGTTTTTAATGCAGGACATGTTCAGAGAAAGCCAGACGCCTTGTGCCAGTGACAGCGGATGACTTAGACTGGTTTTCCAGCCACAGGATCTGGACACTTTGAAGTCATTGAGACGACCATTATCTCCTCTTAGTGCCAAAGGATTAAATGTGAAGCATTGTTAATGTCTTCATATATAAACCTTATAGTTAAAATAATGTGTACTTTCTTTTCCACTGAAGTTCATGGTATGACTCATTAGCCTTTATATTTGTGCTGGTGAGTCTGCACCAGTCTGATACTTGTCATCCACTAAGCAGTGGGAGTTTTTGTTTGGGAGACCTGAGTCAGAGATAATTGCATTTTCTTTTTTTTTGCCTCTGAAACAGCAGTTTGGAGGATTTTGTAGTCTTTCAGTTCTTTTTGTTCATTTTTCTGCTTATTGGTTGAATTCAGGGACCAAAACTGATTGGTTATAGCCGAGACAAGACAATGGTTTGGTTTAAAAGATGGATATTTACTAAGATAACCTCGGTAGGAGGATTCTGTGAATTGCAGTTCTGATGTAGAGGCTCTATGAGGCACTTCTACACTGCTGGACTATTTCTGCTGTCTTTAAGGTAGAAGCATCCTGCACAAATCCCTGCTCTGTACTATGTGAGGATGAAGGAGCTCCTGTGAAGGACCTGCTCCATATTAGTAATTCCATTAGTAATTCCTTTTTATTCTAAGAGCTGTGCACTTTGTGCTTCACGGTTACAGAAAGGCTTTTAAGAGAAGCCCACAATTAGAAACCTACACACATGTTGAGTGGGAATTTTATTTGTAATGAAAACAGGCAGCTGTTTTTTTTCTCTTAGTTTTTTTCCCCCCAGTGCCTGATGAAAAAGGAGTGAGTCATCCCCTGGAAATAGCCAGAATTACTTTGCCTATCAGTCCAGGAGCTGTGGCGCGCTGCTTGGAGTGCCTCATTTGGTTTATAGAACCAAAAGCAAATGAGGGAAATTACGAGAAGAATAGCAGCAATGCTCTTTTCTGTCTGGGAAAGAATGGAAAAGCGCAGTAATCTGCTACATGGCTGGTTTGTGTACATGTATTCCAGCCTCTCAAGGTAATAAATTAGCAGCAAAATGTCTTTTGCAGACAGCTGAAGGTAATGGATTTGACCCTTTTCTGTTTAATGGAGCCATAACATGATTTTCACTGATTATAGAGGGATGCAGCCAAAAATATAGACATCCTCTTACAGCATCTCTTGGCAAAAAGAGGCCCATTGCTTACCAAAGTCCACAAGTTTGATCCCTCCTTGTGTTGTCAGCAGGATGTTATTCCCTTTGACATCACGGTGGATGGTTTTGTTGATGTGCAGGTGCTGGAGGCCCTGTGAAAAGAAAAGGTTAAGGGCCTTTCTCTGACAAGCACCTGCCTGGAAAATTACCCCCATTTGAACCCCCTTCACTCTGCGCCGCGACCACCAGACTCACCATGAGGGCTTCATGCAAGATATAGGCAATTATGGCTTCATCCATTCTGTCTCCTCTCTTCAGCATACCTTTGGCCAGATCTGTCACCGAGCCGCCATTGCAGAGCTGCGGAGGAAAAATCCGCAAAGACAAAAGGACGATGAGCAGAAACCCACCATGAGTCAGCACAAACGGCTCAGCTTGCACAATGCATCCAAATCTGGGGCATCTTAGATACGCAGAATTGAAATATGTTCAGATGGGATGATTTCTCAGGGAGAAGAAAGGATGCTGAAAGTAATTCTGTCGGTGCTTTAGGCTTACAGTATCTTTCTGCTCAGTGGGAGAGGATATATATTCTGTATGCAAGGCTTAATCTTAAGAGGGTAAATTGTCTACAAAAATAGAACATAACATCGTAGGTTTGCAAACAATAGAAAGATTTATATTAGAAATCGTCCTTTGTAAATAGGATATTTCCACTGGGTGAGAATATATTGGATTACACGAGGAACACTTTCTCCTTCAGTGAGCAAAAAACCTTAAGATTGTCTGTTTGTAGGTGTTTTCTTACGGTTTTCTGCATCACAACATGGACCCCGCTGTTGGTAGATATCTCCCCTGAAAAATTACAGAAAATTACCCAGTAGGTTGCCTTGGCAACAATAATAACCCTTAATTTGAGCTTTCTTTGGGAGATGCCAGAGGTGCACAGAAAATAAAAAGCTCTGAGACGTCAGTCAATGTGCTGAGGTCTGGAAGTGAACAGAAATGGTGGATTTTGCATTTGAATGCTGTTTGTAAACACAAGAAATCTTCGACTGATGCGTCATCTCTTATTTTCCAGAAACTTCTTTTCTCCGTTTCAGTGCACATCTTTACCTTTAACAAGCAAAAAGCATTTTGTGTTTGACTGGAAATTTCCATTGTGCTTTTTTTATATGATTATACTAATTTTCTCTCACTTGTAAACTGAAAGCCTAATTATCCCATAATCAGGCACTGGGGTGTAGTGTCTGAGGATAAAAATCAGTCCCCTGCCGCGATGCTGCAGAGAATATGCAGTACATATCAGAAAATGTCAGTAATGAATAAATTCCATATAGCACAGTGTTAATACAACGCTAAAAATCTTTGAATGCACATTTAAAATGAGTATGTAAAGCACAGCATGAAGCTTCAATGCAGTATTTACCGACTTTATAGTTAGAAAAGGGGATGATTTTACAGAAAAATGATGCAGCGCTCTTATAATTACCGATTACAATGCCAGAGTTACACAATACTTGGTACAATACTTGTAATTTTAGGTCCAAATTTCCCAACAAGGACACCCACTGGACACTAATAAGAGAACAAAACTTGAGGTGGCTTCATCTTTTTAAACGCATTCTTCATTTTCATTCATGAAGTTGGGTAAAGTGAAGATTTTTCAGTTTTCTATATTAATAACAACACAGAGAGACAGACAATCACTTTGACACACACTCAGTATAGAGAGAATTTAGTGTCCAGTTAACCTCATATGCATGTCTTTGGACAGTGGCTGGAAGCCAGAGAAGCCGGTGAGAACCCACGCATACACGGGGAGAACATGCAAACTCCACACAGGAAGATCACTGTTAGATCTATTTCCCACAAATGCCAGACAACAGAAATAATGCTTACATGTTTTAAGCCCATTATAGAGTTGGAGGATGGCTCAGCTAGTTGTTTTGGACTCGGTGTGGGTCTACTTGGTTTAATCTTTCATTGCAGATGAGACCTCAGGGTTTTGGCAAGAGATTAAAAATCAATGCTTCTGTTTTAAATGTCTAGTAAATAATGTCCACATGACCGAAAGACAACAACATTTGTCATCATTTAGTAAAAAGTGATCCATGAATATATTAATCTAGCCCTGCCCAAATGTTCTCCAGTCCATTAATCTGGACTTTGGAAGATTTTTGCATTTTGGTGCCTCCTAACAAAGGCATCCATATTTTCTCCTGTCTCTTCTCTGAGCTCCCTCCAGTCAGGAAATGTTGAATCTTATTTCATTTTTTTTCTGTCCCTTTCTTTTTTTCCTCACTCACTCGGATAATTTGGAAATTAAACACCTCGTGCATGATGAGTGTCAGTATGCCATGTGAGTTTCAATGTTGTGAATTTATGTGGTAATGCTTTAAAGCCCAACTACGTAACTTTCTGAGCTTAGAAATAGGCCTCTGACGTGGTTTATTGGCACACTGAAATTTTTAAGTACATTCTTGAAGCTGTTGTTGCTCTAAGTATCTAAAGGATACGTAGCAAATTTCAATAATGTTTTTTTAAATGAAAACTACTTCAAGGAAAGCTATCAGGAGAAGTAAGGAACACAGTAAAAGTTCCTGGCCTCTTGCTTGGCCTATAAAAAGTATGGGTTGCTAACTTCTCCTCATAGCTTTTAAGCAAGTTTCTATTTTTGTTCATTTCCTAGCAGCTCATGCCAAATGTACTGCCCCATATAAAAAATATTCATATCTGATTTCTTCAATCAACTACATCAACTATTCAAGCCACTATAATGAGTGATTATCTAACCTAAACACTTGTAACTTTGACTTTGTCCTTCTGCGAACATAAATCCCAGCTGCAGTGTTGATGGCTCATTTTTACACTAGTTTTTCTTTAATTCTGTCATATAGGAATTGACTGGGTCACCTTGTCCTCAGTTACTGTGCCATGTTAATTTGAATTTCCAACCAGAGATGTTAACCTTGACTTCAGACAGACACTCAGCCCCAAAGGTGGCCCAGCTGTCATGTTCGGTAATACTTTTATACGTTAGATGCTGAGAGCAGAGCAGGTCCCGGACCTTGATTGAGTACTGGCATAAGTTTTTTCAACGCCGTGCCTAATGTCTGTTTACTATCCATCTATCAATCTAGCTATCCATCGGCAGCGGCCCAGAGAACTGTTGCAGGATGGATGGCATGTATTTCAGCTGCCACGTGGGGAGCTTAATCACTCCTTCTCAGACTTGCAGTCAAAGCGTGGTTAAGCAGAGAATACTGCAGAGGTTTTCACCGACGGCACAGCGCTCTAACAATGAGAGGCACCTGACGTCGGTTCACATCGCTGCTGGTATCACCTGTCATCATTAAATTACACAGGGCAGACAGGCAAATCCATATTAATGAGAGGTCTGGTGTCCTAGATTTAGAGGTCCTAAACGTTAGTGCTCTCACCAAAACAACGCCATGCTGGACATGAACATTAATTATTAGAGATGTGTTGGAGATCTGAAGCTCCTGAGGGAGGAAGTGATACATGATACTTCAGACACGGTTTGGTTTAATTCAGATTAAATTATATTTGCTAATGTTTCTGTGGAGGTAGATATTAAATTCAACAAGATTAAAGGATAATTTCAGAAGCTGCTTTATAATCAAAAACGAAAGTTTTCCATCAGACTGAATCTGTTTTATAATTATTAAAGATCTAATAAGTGCTCAGCTTTAAACTTGCAGTAAATTTCAGAGACCTTTGACAGTAAAATGTGATCCAGCAATATTCAGTTATACAAAGTTGAAATGTGTCCCACGTTTTTCAGCTAAGTGTTTTTTATGAGCCATTATTTCAATTATAAACCACATTGATAACAGAAAGCAGTCTGATGTTTTCTAATTATGAATTTGCATCTTTATTGATTCGGAAATCAGAACCCAAACTACTTTTTTAAAAGGTCTTAAGATCCACATTTTCCATCCACATCTTATGGGTTTGGTTTCAAAGGCTAAGCTGAATATACTGAATACTGATCGGCATAGTCTCCATTTCAAATTGGGGTCAGGTGCTTGTTTAGTCATGTAAATTAAAGTAGTCCATCAAAGACAGGCAAAGAAGTAGATAAAACAAACGTGAAGATGAAACAAACACACACAGGTGCTAACTTAAGTCATCTTTTGATGTTTTTTTCTCAGCAATTATAGATTCATGGTGTTTTTCATTTACTGCATGTTGAATGTAGGAAGGAGCTCTTTGCTCCAGGATGTGAGTGTGTGTTCGTGTGTGTGACACGTTGGATCGTTTCCAGAGAAAAGCGCGCCCCATTGTTACCGCGGCCTTATCGCTTACATGGGTATAATGGCCGAGGTGTCTGCTTTCCAGCACCGTTTATTGAAAAGTCCGGACAAGGAATAACATTTTAAACCTCATTGTCATTTAATGACTGCAGAGGTTGAGAGGACGAATCAGGACAGAGACAAATGGGGGTAAATGAAGAGCACTGCAGTTTACTGTTGACTTTTACAGGGTAGCCGCAGAGTCGGGTCACGACGTAAAGAGAGAAGACAAACAAAACGGTGATTCTGTAAACGAACATAACACACGCTTAAAATGTTCTAGTTATTAATAAATTACATTTTACTCCTTGTTGAATTTATATAATGAATAATGGTAGATGATTATAATCAGCCATTCCTTACCATGTGACAGGTAAAAAGTAATGTAGTGGAGTATTCTACTTCCTGGCAACCATTATGGGGAAGAAGTTTTGAGCAAAGTTTTTACCATAAAGTGATGCAAAATGTCACAGAAATATGTATCAAATATGATACGCTTGGCTTTATAGGGTGAAACTACTTCAATAAATAATTTTCACACCCCCGGCCTAAGAAGACCTTGGTTGACCCAGTGCGGTCCTAACCCATGGGATGACGGGCTGGCCCGAGAAAACCTCTTGGAAAGAGGGCTTAAAGCGGATCTCTGGTGGCTCTAACAGTAATCTAATAGTAATACGAGAGGACGGCAGGAAAAAAGGGTAAAATGTGGTAGTTTCTGAGCCAAAACAGTACAGCTCTGTCCTAGTGGGCTTGGGTTGATCATATTTTTATAAAAACTTTTCCCGTAAACTTCCACATCTGAGTGTGCCATTACTCCCGCCCAGAGCCGCCAATCATCCCACATGAACGTTTTGGTTGTGTTTACCTACAAGGCAGTGCACTTCGTTTTGTACTCTACTTCTTGTATTTGGGCTGCTTGAAGCGAGCCTGAACCTGCATCTGTAGGCGGACAGAGTCCACTTATTTGACCCAAAGCAGAATTGGAGCGCGCATTCGTGATTCCCCAGACTAAGAGGACTTTCAGAGCAATCGGATTGGGACACGAATCAAAAAGCTGGTTTGAATTAACCCTCTAACCACACACTGGAGCCGCTGGATTTTTTCTCTCTTCTTTTTAGCTGAATGGAAAATATCTTACAAAGAGGAGCTTTAATACGCCACCAATTTGACCTTACTTACTTTCAAAGGTTCTTTGAACAAAACATGGGGTCTAAGAAATGAAATGCACAGCCAAATGAGTGTCCTATTTGCAATTACAGAAAAAAATTCAATCAATTACTGCTTTCTTTGAAGTGTTTTGCAGCTCTGTTAGCAATATTAGGTCGCCATACATGAAAAGCTTGATCATTTCTGCCTACATCTGCAATCATAAAGGAGTGCACTACAGAGGCAAAGCCAAAAGCTTCAATAAAAGGCTAACAAGGTGGAGGATGCAATTTGTATGAATTCTGCTCATAATGAGCTGTCCGCTGTCCCCTCAGCACACCAAGAAGATGGAAAATTACAGTCTGAAAAGGAGGGACAGTAACCATGGTGAATGGCCACCTCAATCCCTGATTTCCTGTCTTTTCACTGCTAAAATCCATGTGCATCTACTTCAGAGCACACAGCGCCAATGCAGCTGCTTTCTAAACTGTCATGCAGTGATTTAAGCCTCAGGATTAGCCAACAGATTTTGCAAGGAAATACAGAGCCACAGACAGGAAGCCCTTAAATAAACAGCTCCTTCAGCTAGCACAAGCTAGCACAGTGTAAAACTAGAGAAAAATATTATCTTGCATCTTGATATTTGAGTGAAGTAACTGCAAGCAGCTCTGTAAAGGTCAGAAGGACGGACGCTGGTGAAAGGGGGAGGAAATATAAGATGTCGAGGGGGAAGCTATCTAGTGGGTTTGCATAACACGGCTCCTGTTAATGCAAAAGCCCACTTAGCTTGGATTACAGAAATATAGAAAGTCTGATGGGAAAGAGGAGCAACACATGTTGACAGAGTGATTTCAGCAAGGCCGTGGGTTTTAACACATCTCACAATGAGAAATTTGGTTTCAGCTCATTAAATTTTGTTGTCAAGTCAGTGGCACTAAATCAAATGTTCACTCATATATGTCATGTTCAAACTGTGGGGCAGCAGGGAAATAATTCCCATATTTGTTGAAATAGTTCTGAGTGAACAAACAATAAGCTACATGCTGATAAAATGGCTGCTGTGTGATCTGCAGGTAAATCAGATTTGCTCCTCAGATGAGGTGTTTGCAGTAGAGATAACTCCCAATTATTTCCAAGCAATCAGATTGAATTTGTGTTCAACTAAAGTTTCCTGTATTTACACGGAAACTTCCCAACTGTGCAAAAATTGAAATCTGCGTTTGATTAAATGGTCATATTGTTGTGCGAAGCTTAAAATGTTACGGTACCACTCACACTCAATTTTTAATACAGCCTATACATACAGAGCTGGTCTCCAGTGTACATACTGTACTAACAACAATAAAATCTCTGCAAGGAACTTCAGTCAATAATTACTCAGGTCAAAGGATACATATTGGCTAAATATTTTAATTATCTGGCCCATGATTTGGTATGATATCATTTGAATGCATATCCAGTTTAAAACAATGTGTAGCTGGATGAAACTCAGATTCTCAACTGAAAATGAATCCAATATGTAGGCTAAAGTAGTTACAGCACTTCTTCCTGTCTGGTAATTAATGCATAAACATTGTGCCCAAGCCAAATTTACTAATGTCTCAGAAATTTGGCAAATACTGTCTGGAACTCTTATTCTAATAAAAGGCATTGCGTGGTGGTCATTCCATAAGAATAAAAAGTGATGATATTAAAACACAGAGTCAGAGATGCTGGGCCAAAGCTGTGATACTTCTTATCAAACATGCCCATGCGGTCCATGTTTATCAGATGTCTCCAAGCTTTTTCCTGTTCTCCATCAAAGCACAAGGTAAAATTACACAGTCAGAGCCTCAAAAGGTAGAAACTGCCCATATCTGACAACATGGCGCACCTCACAGTTTTCCGTCTCAGAGGTTGACCTCCATTACATGTTTGTCTGGAGCTTGACATTTCAAAAGGGCCATGACAGGCAAAGACAGATGAAAGCTGGAAAAATGAAGAGCTGCAGGCAATTTTTTTTTTAAACGTGCACAGAGGAGCTCCGGCATCAAGATCTCCTTGAACTCTCCATAAAAAAAACTCTCCATACATTCAGGTGGAGGTAAGCAAAGTTAAACACTTGTCCACTGGATCCCTAATCCAAACAAGCTGAAAAAGGGATTGTTCAGCATGAGCTCCAGTTCTTTAGGTGTGTAAACTAATTTACTGAGACAGCCCCTGTGAACAGAAATCCCTCCTCTGCTGCTCACAGAAAGGTGCACACTATCCCCCGCCCGCATGCTTCAAACTGGCGTGCGACCAAATCCCCCAGGTGGTCAGTAAATAAAGTCCAATTCTGCCGGTGGCGGCTAAAACTCTTGCATAATCTCCGGCCTGATTGGGTCACCGCAGCATTTATCTGGCAAAACCGTGCGAAGTGTAGCCAGGCCTTGAATCAGCACCTACAGTGTTTGAAATCTATGCCCTTATTATACAACGACAGCGCATGCATGGGGGTTTCATGTTCCTACCTCGAGTACAAGCCACAGCTGATCTCCACATTTCACGTCTTTCTTGTAGAACATCCCATAAAACTTCACAACGTTGGAATGGTCGGACAGAGCTTTAAGGATGTTGTATTCTGCTTCAATCTCCTCATCAATGTCCTGAAAAACAGAGGTCAAAGAAGTTAAAATGACTAAATGAAGATCATTTCGTCACCTGCAGCACCATGTTTTATAAGTTTTCAAACGCCATGCTCCCCCCCAAACCCCCTGCCCACACATAGTTTTGTACCCAAACAGACTAATTATGTAACTGAGGAAAACCAATAATCTGGATCTAAGGAATAAACATTTGCTCATATTTGAGCTAAAGATTACGTCTAAGCTGTGAAAGGGTTACCTTAGCCCCAAATAAAGAAAATTACAGGAAAAATACCTTTTTTGGATTAAGTATCCATAAAAAGTTTACAAGATGGAAGAGTCAAGACCACTTGTTTTGCATTAATTGAAGATATCCATTAGATTCTGTGTCATGTTTGATAGATAAATGATTATTTGAGGAACCGCAAACTTTCCTTCCAGTCAACCGAATGAGCATTTAAGGCCCCCATTCATAAATCAAATCAAACTTTATTTTTATAGCACTTTTCATACATGAACCATCGCACAGTGCTTTACATCATAAAAACAAATGTTTTTTTAAAAGTATAAAAACAAAGGTAAAAGTAGCGTTTATATGGAGCACTTATACAGATCTGATCAAACATCCAAATTAATATGTCATGTCAGCTGATCTGATAGGCATCAATCTGGAAGAAATTTCAATCTGATCAAATAGAGTGATTTAAACCTTTTCATGATCAGATCAGAAGGAAAAAATAAACATCCCACTCCGATTGTTTATGTGGTGGATGTTGTTTCTGCTCATGCCTGAACCACACAGGGGTTACTTGAGGTTATGCGTTTCAGGCAATGTTTGAAAAATGGTGGCAACATTTTATCAGTGAAAACAGCACATAAGACTTATTTCACATACGACTATGACAAGTGGAAGAAAAAGTAGATCCTCCCAACTCATCATAATCCTGGTATTATACTGTAGTTTATTTATACTGTATTCCAGTTCTGATAAGCTACATATTTACCCCATATTAATCAAATATCCATTTTCTATTGTAGAAATCAAAACAAGAACATAGTAAGCGGGTATTGCTGGTACTGATATGTCAGTATCGATCTACATATCACTAATTAACAGGCGGATCAGTGATAGGGTCCACAGTGATGTGGGCTCTGTACCCATCTGTCGTGGTGAAGAAGGAGCTGAGCCAAAATGGAAGCTCTCAACCAACCGGCCAATCTCTGTTCCTACCCTCATGGTCACGAGCTCAGGGTGGTGACTAAAAGAACAAGACCACAGATATGTACAAGTGGGCAAAATGAGATAGTTAAAAATAAAACTGTTTTCCTTATTTTGTTCCATACACAAATACAGTCCGAGTTTCAAACCATTACTACGTTGATGTCCTACACCTCCATATGTTCTCCTACATAATGGCATCTACTTTCTGCATCTCACTACCACTAATCTGCCAAAACACTTTCAAGGAAGCAGGTGATGGTAATGTCTGTGAAACTCTCATGTAACTTTAAGTAATTCTAAGTTCAAGACTTAGACAACACACAGCCTTTGCTGCTCCACCTGCCGCCCACTCCTTGAGAATAAAAAGACAAAACAAACAACAAATATGTATGTAGTCTTATTGTTATAAAAGAAATGATTGGGGGTTACACTTGAATTGAACATTTATAAGTAAGTCTTATTTCAGTTGAATACCATCTGAGGAAAAGCAGCTTAGAAGGAAACTTTACACCATTTTACACTCAACTGCATGATTATGGCAGCATGTGTTGGACAACTAGAAAAAATGTCTGTTTTCTGTTTGTGCGTTACAGCACCGCTGTGATTTATAGCCTGATGAAAGGACAGGATCATGCACATTATTTTTGATAGTGCACATTAAGTTGTAAATTTTTTAAAATTTTGTCCCCATAAAAGAAACAAAAGTATAACTCCTTGTCACAGCTTTGATATTCGTTCGTTCATTCATTCATTCATTCGTTCATTCATTCATTGTCTGTATTGCTTAATCCAATTCAGGGTCGCGGGTGGGCTGGACCCCAACCCAGCAATTATCAGGCGAGAGTCAGCAGGGTACACCCTGGACAGGTCGGCAGTCCATCACAGGGCCACACAGAGAGGCAGACAACAATCACACACACACTCTTGTCTAGGGAGAATTTAGAGTCTTTGGATCGTGGGAGAAAGCCAGAGTACTTGGTAAACACCCACTCGTACACGGAGAGGACATGCAAACTCTGCACTGAAAGCCCACTGTTTAAAAAGCCTCAAAAAGCTTTGATATTTAAAATCGAAATGTATTTATTTACAGTATATTGTACTTTTCATACAGGTAAGTAACCTAGATAATCCTAAATCTTACATAAAACAAAAGAAAATTGGATTCTGAAATGGTCTGCCTAACAGTCTAATAAAAAATGGTCAATAATTTTAATCACAATGACCGTACAGGGATTTTTAAAGAAGCTGTTAACATCATTATTAACTGTGTTAAGGTCATTGCTTAATACTTAGATACTTTTATTCTAATTATTGTCTATTTATTTTTGCTTATCAGATAATATAAAGAAACCCTGACAAGTTTATTCTAATATACCTCAAAGCATATATAAAGTGAGTTTTTTGTCTGAACAGGATGCAATATGTAAGTTCACACAAAATAGTCTGTTGCTTCTCCGGAAACATGATGATTTATAATATTAGCATAATAAATGATAATACCACATGCAAGGTAGTATATCATACCACATATCCTCTGCTGTATTGTACGGACGGACTACAAGATAATACATTTATAATTAAAATGGTCTTGAAAGTAATTCTACTGTGGGTTCTACTGTAGGCTTTCTTCTCCTTTTCTGCTAGTTATCATTCACTAAAGCAATAGCTAAACCCCCTCTTACTAAGTTTCTTATTTTATGTACTTTTACCACTTACTGGAGAATAACCGGAGTCTTAAAGGGACTATACCCGATTTCACGTCCGGTTAGCTTAGTTAGCGATAGCGGCTATTTTTTTTTAGCTTTTGTGTGACGCTTTTTCTTGGCTAAGGGGTTTAACTTTCATAATTTGA
>JAVQJG010025637.1:0-16098 GCA_036024015.1 Craterocephalus amniculus
TTTTTTTGCTTTCTTGGGGAAAACATCTCCTGAGAACATTATGTTTATTAGAATTATTATTAATGGTGTCATTATTGATAACACAATTATTGATGTAAACGTAATATCATTACTGTATGTTCATAGTCATTTTTGCATATTTACGGTATTGCAACGTTTTTTTTCTTATTGTAGGTGTGTTGTCCTCTTGTTTTCTTTTGGGGTCCACAAGGGATCCCAATAAAACAATAAAGAAATTTACTCACCAGTCAGTTATTAAAATTTTTTTTTATTTCAAGTATTTATGGTCTTTATGTTGTAGCTGTGTATTCTTTATTCCTACCAGCAGAGGACGCCATTAGATCGCTTTGTTCTGCACAGAAGCTAATGAGGAAAGACCTCCGGCGTTAACGTTAAAAACTTGATAAAAAAGTGCTCAAAACTTAATTTTCTTTTGAGTTATATATTCAGGACATCATCGGTAATTATGTTTTTGTCGAGAGAAAACTCGGAAAGTAATAACCGTTAGCGCTTAGCATAGCATGCTAGCTGCTTGCTAATTACTCGTTGCATAGATATGTTATTGTTTTTTGGGTTATTGTGCTTCTAAAACAATATTTTAAACCAACCGGAAGTGTATAAAAGTGTTTGTTTGAGATTTTGGGTGATTTAATTTGATTAATATGTACACTTTGTGTTTTGAGGAAAAGCTAAGACATGCTATGGTGTGAGAGACAGCTGTCGGTTTTGTGCATAAATTGATAAAGTTATGCATAAAGAGTGCAAAATGTGTTAAATTAAATAAAATGTTAGTTAAAATTTCATAAATGGAGTTTATGAATACGTTTATGAATTTACAAACCCAGCTGGAAAATTGTCAAAAATACGTCACGTGGTCACTCACGTCATTTACTATTTCACAGCAAATGACTCCAATAATGAAACAATACTTATAAAAACTGTATTTTCTTAAATGTGTAGAGAATTTAGTGCAATTCTCATTCTTATATTATTATATTTCCAAAGCACTTTAAAGACAACCTAACAGCTGACCAAAGTGCTGTACAATAACTATAAAAGCAGAGAAACAAGCAAATGAACAAATTAAACACAACAAATGAAAAACAAGGATTAGAATTAAAATAAAAGGTTAATTATAAAATAAAAAACAGAAGAGCTGTAATGAAATTTAAGATAGGAAGCTCATACAAGGAGGAAATGATTAACAAATCAAATGCAAATTTGTTTGCAGACTTAATTTCTTTTTAAATCGTATTTATTGTTTTCATTAATAAATGACGTTTTATAATGACATTGTAAATGACCATTCTGTTTATTGTTTTGTTATTTCATATTCCTTGTTTATTTATTTTTTAGAAAGGAAAGGTTATTTATCTTTATATCATTATCAATATTAGTTTATTGATCAATTTAAAATGGTCTGAAATAGGGATGTCACAATTATTTATTTTCACGATTAATCACAGTAGTAAAAGCTACAATTAATCGTAAAGCTTCCTAAATATCGTCATTTAATAATGTAAATATAGTTTGATTATCATCACTGAAACCCTAAAGCTCAAATTTATTTTTATCTGTATATAATACTGAAGCTTTTTTTCATTATTGTGACCAGAGCAGAGGGGATTTTACTCAATTGCAATGGGAATTTAAATTGTACTTTTGTTTATATTTTTTCGCCATATTCTGTTTTCTTGACATCAACACATGACTAAAACTTAGTTTTCATGTTATTTAATTATTTTGAAATAAAACATAATAATCGTGAAAACTGTAAAATCGTGATTATTTCTCAAACAATAATTGTAACTAGAAAATCTATAATCGTTACATCCCTTGTCTCAAAAATGACATTATTGCTCAGCACAATATCGTAAATAGCAATACATTCTGACACAATTGCACAGTAAAATTTATTGTGACAGGTAGGGATGCAACGAGTTAATCGATTATCAATTAATAATCTAAGTATGTACTTGATTTTAATTAATTAATTGCAATTAATTGTTTTGAGCCTGTAATTCCTCCCCAGCCTGCATGAGGACATGTTTGAATCCAGAAGCTCTGACCATAGACATAATAATTGAATTAAATTTATGATAATAATATCTGTGTTTGCATTGTTCCATTTGTGAATATGTTCCTGCTGTTTAGAATAAATATTTTATTAAGGAAAATGATTTGCATTTTTGTAGATAGGAACCTGTAGATTCAGAGAGAAATTCCGCTTGCCAGAAAAAAATGCCGCTTATCAATTAATCTATAATCAATCAAAAAGATGAAACAACTATCGATTAATGAATTACTGGATAATTTGCATCCCTCATGATAGGCCTAGTAAAATAATCTTTACTTTAAATAACCAGGAAGCCAGTGAAGTGACGATTACCTACCTCTATTTTGTACCTGATCTCCAGCCTGACCTGCTCAGCTGTGCAGCGGGATGATAATCTGCAGCTCAGACGTGTCCAGCCTGCAGGGGAACAGGAGATGGGACAGAGATGGAGTTTCCAGTCCAGATAAGAGATATATCTTCTCGGTAAGTCCTCAGTCTGTCCCGAGGCCTCCTGCGGGAACAACCGCCTGAAGTCGTGAGGCGATGGAGCCGTGATTCAGCTCTGTTCCTGTTTTCTCTTCAGTTTCTGTGTCGTCTGCATTTAGTTTGTGATGTAAGAATGAAGTGGAGGTTAAGTTGGAAAGTGGTTTACAGATGATAGTCAGACTTGCTTTTTAGTTCTTCGTCTGGTAGATTCAGCAAGGTGATGGAAACTCATCAGAGATGCTGACTGGACTTCCTGCAGCCTTTCTATCATCTCCAACCAGTCTGCCCAGTCTCTCCCAGCCAGTCTTGAGTCCAGAGTCCCGACTAAACGGGTATATTCAGAAACAAAGAGATGAAACTTTGCCCAGTTGCAGAAACTTTTAGATCCAAAAACATTTCTGTTCTCATGATGCTAAAATCGGATCCATAAATTTCTCACTTTCAATCGAGTCAATTTGTTATTTTTTATTTATTTTAATTGTTTAATTAATTCATTTATTATTTTTATTTTTTAATTGATTTGTTTAATTTAATTTATCTATTTATTTTAATTGATTAGTTAATTTTTATTTATTTTTTGTGAATTTGGTGCTGCCTTTTACTACTTTTATTGCTTTCTTTGTACCATCTGTAATGCCTTTAATGTTTTATGTAAAGCAGGAACAGGAAATGTGCTACAAATAAACCCTCCTTCTCGTTAGCGAGCGCTGCAGCCACACATCACACAGTGTTATCGAAAAAGCAATACCACATTTTCATGCTGATTAATCAATTTTGAAATAAAAATATCGTTATTACTAAATATAATTTCAAATTGAACAACTAAATGATATAAAAATAAATCACATTTCTAAAGCATTTTCTAATTGCACATTTAAAATTTAATTATTAAACAGGGATCACAAATTGTTTGTCATTCTTTCATTATTAAATCCTGAGATTTGAAAATGCATTTTCAAATCCTTTTTCTAAAAGCAGAATTAAATGATCAATTTATAAATCTGATTAGAAATACCTTTACATATCATGCATTTAAAAGCTGTAATTCCCTTTTCCCGCTTGCATTTTCAAATCCTTTTTCTTAACAATTTGTAATCCCTGTTTAATAATTATATTTTAGAACAGCAATTAGAAAATGCTTTAGCAATGTGATTTCTTTTTATATAATTGTTGAATTTGAAATTATATTTAGTAATACATATTTTTATTTCAAAATCTCCTGGTCCTCCATAGTTTACAGCCCAACACAGGCAGGAATAAATAACCAAGTGGATGGAAAGGATCCTTCACAGGGGATCATTACATTACACCTGACGGCCACTAGGTGGCAGCCGTGCACCCAGAGTAACAGACCAGGGTGAAGCCTCATTCCTTCAACCAGAGAAACCTCCACCTGCTGACTGGTGTGCAGCGTCAGACCAGCAGAGACGAGACGATGGGATAAAAATCTACATTTGTGTTTATCCTGCAAAAATCGCCTCGGTGTAAAAGCCTCCAGATGTTGAAGCGCCGCCTTTCCCTCCAGGCCTAACACACCTTTCATGCCGGAAGGTTTACCCGGGAGCTCGGCGTGACGTCAAACCGGGGCGAGGGGAAAGAAACTGCATCGCCATGGAAACCCGTCTCCCTCAGACTCTCTATGATCTCCAGGATGCGACAGCGCTCCGGCTGTGTTCCTGCAGGGCTTCCAACCATTTCTCCAGCCGTACACCGACGCATAAATATCTTTTACTGTCTGTTTAACGTGGAGTCTATTTATAGACCGGCAAACTTTCACGTTGTTAAAGTTAAGAGCTGCACACAGTTGTCTGTTTTTACGTGGAATAAATGTGGAAATGGCGAATTATGAGGAGTTTAAAGGGTCTGAGCTGCCATGAAGCGTGTTGGGGGGTTAAATTTGGTGAATTTCTGTGGATTGTTGGAGCCTCATCTGGCTCGACCGCTCGGTTTAAAGCCCCAGAGACTACCGCTGTCGTTTCCAGACTGTGGTTCACATCATGTCCTCTTCTGAGTTGTTGTTGTAAAAAAAAATCATCTCCCTGCATCATCGTTACCCAACAGAAGCCCCGTCTTTATGTCTGCATGGAAACCGTTTGTTTTAGAAAGAAACCGGACATTTAAAAATGATAAAACGGCGTATTTTTACAATACAGTTTACTCTGCAATTAGCAGGACCTGCAGACACAGCAGGGTAATAAAGCTTATAACTGTTTATATGAAGAATCAGTGAGTTTTCACAGAGATAAATAACATGTCTGATCAGTTTCCTCATGTTCCTGCTGGTTCCCAGTTTAAATCTGCTTCTTTCCCAGTGGAGGTTGCAGGTTTCCTCTCTGTGTTGCTTCACATAATCATAAAATGTGGATTTAATGAAAATGAAAGATTAGTTTCTGTCTTCGAGGCGTGTTGCTGGGTTTCATTCTGCTCTGAATCATGTTCCTGAAGTAGGAAAGGAAAATGATTTGCATTTTTTTTAGAAACAAACTTGTTGATTCAGAGGAAAATTCAGCTTCTCAGAGAAATTAAACAACTATCGATTAATGAATTACTGGATAATTTGCATTTCTAGTCCATAGAAGTAACACTGCGATTAGGAAAAGTGTTAAAACACGAGGTTAGTGGTGCCATATCTTTTCTGCAACCAAATAAATGTCAAAGGAAACGTAAATGTTGACTTCATGACTCCTGTTTTGTTTTTTTTTGTGTGTTTTTTCGTCCCTGAACCTTCAGATCGACGCGCTGAAGCCGGTGGTCGCCGTCGGGGCCGTGATGTGTCCCGATTTCAGATTTTTCAGGGCGTTTACTTTGTGCTGCAGAGCTGCATCACCTTAGCTTTGACTTGCTCAAATAAAAACCCCACAGATGGCTTTAATTGCACAGCGGCCCGATGATGCATGCTCGCCAAACCAAACACTGGTTTATGACTGAGGAGGACTGCAGTGTGAGTGTTTACAGTGCTGCGTGAGGGGGGATCCTGGGAGGCAGCTATTTTTAGCCCTGGTTTCATCATTCCTCCCTCTACGCTGTGTGCAGCTGCAGGCTGGTGCTGCATGCTAATGAAGACATGAAAGGACGGCAGGAAAGCAGCTTCTGCTTCTTCACACATGCACAGAAAAGCCTGAAAGCCACCGATTCTAGATGCACACCAACTGTTTCAGCAGAACAGGAACAAGGAATGCAGCAAATATTCAGACGCTGAAAAAGGCCAGAGATGTTCCGATGCCATTTTTTTCCTCCCGATTCCGATACTTGTGCTATGGGTATCGGCCGATATCAAGTACCGATACCACTACATTATAAAACATATGTAATATCACACCTGCATGCTTGTGATACGATCAGCAGTGTGAAAAGGCCTGGGTCAGGTTAAACTCTTTGTAAAACATGAATGAATCCAGCAAACTGGAGCCATTTATCTTCAGATGCACCTTGCTGGAGAATCCAGTGTGAAATATCGCCACACCGCTGACATCATTAGTATCGGCTGCATTGTAACTGTTTTAATATGAAGAAGAAGAGCTGTGTCAGAACTAATAGAGCTAATCAGTAAATGAATACTAATTATCATAAACTATGTGGTATCAAATGGTGCCTGAACTCCAGTACTCACCGACACCGATACCAGAATTTGGGGCAGTATCGGAGACATTTCTGATACTCGTATCGGTATCGGAACAACTCTAAAAAAGGCCCAAAAGTGACTTTTATCACAGAAACAACAGTTTACACGACTTTTACCCCATTCGGTCCCGATTTTAGATTGGTGGCCATGGGCACTAATCTATTCCGATCGTAAATATAAATGCGCTCAGGTTTAAGCAGAACCCGTCCGACGTGTAGAAAGCAAGCCAAGCCTCCAGCTTCTGATGGCGCGTTCAGACCAAACGTGGAAAGAGCCTCAGCTTGACATTTTAAAGGAGAAGTTTGGTTTTTTGCAACCTGGACCTATTTTCTAGCATGAAATTCGATCATTTACTCACCCAGACAGTTTTGGTGTAACTTGAACTCCTTTAGGAGATATTTAGATCCACTTGCGATCAGCGTACGTCCAATATAATATAAGGCAATGTCTGCTACAAAACGTCATTTCACCAATGTGTTGTTATGAGTCGCTGATCTGATCTCCATGCAGCTCGGAGTGACACCAGTGCATCATGGATATTATGAAAGCCCAGGTTGTCCTGAAAACAGAGATGTATAATACTTTATTGTGCATCATAAGATGATGTTTTAGATAGATACTTTATTGATCCCGAGAGTGAAATTCAAGCATCCAGTAGCATATTGTTGTTTATTCAATAGGATAAACCCCTTGAGATGCATCATCTCATTTTCAAAGGGGTCCTCAATATCTTCAAAAATGAAAAAAAAACAAAACATGAACAATACAGATACAGTATAATAAGGAATATATAAATAAGTATATATGTAACACCATAAGAAACAAAAAATAAAGAAATACTCACACACACAGCCAGTCATACCTTTCGTACAATATACAGACCTCTCTAAATTTAAATCAAATAAAAGTTAATCATAATTTGAGACAAACATTAGTATAAACAGAAGGAGTCAAAAACCATTACATACAATTTGCAAATGACGAGCAAGGGCATTTCTAAAAATTTGAACAGAGCTTATGGAGCATATACAACATATCAACAATAATACACAAGATGTACCAGGGGATGTGTCCATATCCTGGTAATAAATGGTCATTTAAAAAAATGGATACAACAAAATAACAAGAGTTTTTTTTAGAATAACTCAGGACACTCATGCAATTCATCACACTTTAAAATTTCTATTGACTAAAAGCACAATATAAGACATCATTATTTAATCCCCAAAAATGCCACCAAACTCCGAAGGGTTAACCAGATGTGTTCAGAAGAATTGCAATAAATATAACCAACAGACCTGTGAACGATGTTGCAAATATATTTCTATGATTATAAACGTAGAAATAAGCGAAAGCAGATGTCAGACACGTTTTGGTGGAAAAGCCTGCGACCAAAATGAGGGACAATCCTCAGGAAATGAAGCTGGACCCGGCATGCCTCAGCCGCCCATCTACCCGTTAGATCTGCATCTATTTTTGGAAATGAGCTCGCTATAATGTTCTCTGTCAAGGAGACCACGCGGCGAAACAAGCTCATAAATGGAATCAGAAGTTCTCAAAGCGAGGTCTAATGATAGTCCTGGAAAACAGACGTATCTGGGATAAACTGGTATGTTTTCCTTCCCTCAACCTCTCATCTTTGCCCCCCTGGCTCCTTCGTGTTTTTACGTAACCGGAGGCATCTGAGATTCCTCTACACGTCACCAGATTTATATTACATGGTTGTTACTGTACTATTCTTGGAAATATAAACAGAGTTTGGTTTCAAATCATCACACTGTGGTTTATTTGAAGAGCTCAGTTGCATCACATGTGCTGTGATCCCAGGAACCAGAAGAGGCAGAAAAATCCGGACCTAAAGTCCAACCAGATGGAAGCGGTTTGCTTTTCTACGGAAAAGTTAAGCTTCCCTTTTATTCTGAATCTATCTAACACATATTAACCCAGTATTATATAAGTAATAATAAATATAAATTTGATAAAGGTTACAAAGCGTTTTGCTCCAAACAAAACATTATTTAGTGGGGTGGGAAAATTGAATGGAAAAATCGAATACCGGGATATTTTATTTCACAATTTTTAAATAGATTTTTTTGCTAAAGAATTGAATATCGGGATTTTTTATTATTATAAATGCGAAGATTTTTGCAAAATTTTTTTTTGTTTAATTATTGTTTTTACTTGTCTTGTCAGGCAGTGTTGTTTTTTTCGTACTTGAAATTAAGAAAAAAAAAACTTGCACAAAGATTTTGGGTGAAATTTTTTGTTTTTTCTCCAAAAAATCTGCAATTATGAGAATCGCAATTTAAATCAAATCGACACCCAAAAAATAGTAAAAGAATCGAATCGTGAGGAGAGCGTAGTGTCCCAGGCTTAGTATTTCATCTTTTTTGGGTCTCATTCTTGCTCCTGTAGCGTGTTGTAAATCAAACGTCCTTCATGTCTCATCTGTCGGGATTTGATATTATCTGTGAAACCAGGCGTACCGATGAGCTCTGTCACGGCGGCTGAGTCAGACGCTCTCCTGCACTGAACTCTGGATTCTGTGAGCAAAATTATAATGAGAGATTAACGGCAATGTGCTGCACCTCAGAGAGGCTCATTTAGATTTCATTTGAGACAACAGACACACAACTTTGCTTTTTCCACCCACAGTGGGTTCATGTGGAGTTCCTGGAGTTCAGACACTGAACTCTTTGTGAGTTTTCCTACATATTATATTTGAAAATCCAGAAGTTCTGTTTTTGTAGACTGAGGTGGAGCAGCTGGAGCTGGTTCAGTTGTACACAACAGGATAAGGACCGCAGTGTGTTCAGCCAGAGGCTTCTTCAGAAAAACCTTCCCCTCTGGAGATTAATGGAGTACATTTCATTTAATTCATCCTCCATGGATCAGATGGTGATCTGTTGTGTTTTATATTGTGATTATTCTCGGTTCCTGAGAGAAATTTAAAGGTATAAAACAAAACCACTTTATAAAACTAGAGTTGTAAACCTTTAAATATTTCTTTTTTTTTTTTTTTAATTGTGCGAAAAGTGAAAGTTCATGTTCAGTATTCAATTATGTAATAGTCAAGCCGGGACTGTTTTCTTATTTACACAAGCACATGCCGAAATTCTACGATATATATACTGGTCCGAGTATTTTAGAAACTACTAATCTGCTGGGATTTTCAGTCACCAGAAGTAGTGCTGGGCGATATGGAACAAATAAGTATCACGGTATGGACTTTTTTATATCACGATAACGATATATATCACTATATACCCCCAAAAAATATGTTTACAGTTTTTGAAAGGGGGGGGGGTTGGACAAATATATTTTACTTTGCATTGCTTTTTAAAATATGCAGGACACACTGTTGTAGTTTTATACCAGCAGAGGGAAACTTTGGCTGTGGGTAAACCTTTTAATTCATGAAAATTGAAACTTGCCAAACTTCGACTGAAAGATTGATGCAGACACCGAGCCCCTCTGCTGCTGGGTTATTGATTAAATCATCTTTAAAACCGTTGGAAAAATCTGATAAACATTTTATCTGCAGTGATAAAACTACTGCAATTAACAATCTAGCTAGAGAGCAGCGTTTTCCAGTAGTGAGATGGGGAGGAATGAGCGGACATTTCATGTGTTTCTCAGAAAGAAAAAAGTCTCTTCGCTATATGTGTTTTCAAATATATGCAATAAAAACTATGTTAACTAAACGAAAAAGATCCCTGAGATGCTTTAAATGCATTTTTACTGCAGTGAATTGTAGCTTCAGCAGCTGGATGAGGCTCAGTGTCTCTCTCTTTAATGCAAACCCAGGTCACGATAATACTGTTCACCCGGGTTAAATGTGGAGAAATTTAACTATTGCCAAGCCTATCTTGCACTCTATGGCAGGATAAATTCCTTTTTCTGAACCAGCAAACATAAGAAGAAGAAGAAGGAGGCTGCTGCATACCAAAACGTGAGTGAATCCCTTCCTATCTGAAGTGCACAGGCTATGACGTGAGAGGAAAGAAAGAACGGACAATTAACGAATTAGTGAATCCCCAGCTGAACGGTCATCTGATTAGTTTGGCCCTCAAGCCTTATATGATCACCCCGGATCATTGGCTTTCATTTCCGCTGCTGGTCATGGACGCATTCCTTCTGCCGGGAGTAAACACCGATGTACTGGACAGCCCTGCGCCGCCTAAAAGCTGCACTCATAATGTGATTTAGTGGAGAAGCTTCACTGTAGAAGCCGAGATAACAAATTACAGAATGGAAAGGAAAGCAGAACAGAAGTATCCTAACAAAATGAGCAGAGCTAAACAGAAATAATGAGTTTTTTTTTCTCCCCAGCTGATAAGTGCTGAGAGGACAAACAACGCTGTATCCTGATGCTGTACGCTGATAGAGAAGAAACGCTTCCCTCTTCTAATCAGAGGAACAGCTTTTTATTTCAATGGGCCTCCCTTTGTCCTCTGATGAGACGCTCGGTTAAACCAGAGATTCAGGGTTGGGCTGGATGCCCAAAGAGCTCGAGAAACACAATTAATTAACCTGGTCGATTCAGATGTACTCCTTCAAACTTTATTTAATTATGGATCCATTTTGGAACAAACAATCTTTAACGTCATAAAACTCACCCCAGCTGAGTCAGAAGCGTTATGCAACCTGCTGGATAATGAATCAGTCAGAAAAAGGTGATGTGGCCCCGTAAGTCTTTCAAATAAACAAAAAGTTCACGCGTAAATGAAATTCTTTTAAAAAATCTCTCCATCCAATCTGGAAGTAATTAGGTTTTAGTTAGTAATATAGTTACGTTTTCTATCATCTCTACGATAATCCCATACAACCACAGCCCGATTAAGGACAGCCTTGCCACTCTCCATTCAGTCCCATTGTACCGGCTTTTTGGCTGCAGTTCCACCTGAATTCCACTGGGGGCAATCGGCGGAGGTGCAAAATGGATGGGACCCTATGGAGCTAAATGGCTAAAATGGTCTATTTTACCCAATTTTCATTGAGAATTCTCAGATTTTATTTTAGTTCCTGAGTGTTCAATTTGGGTTTTAAGACAAAAATGTACTGAACAGGTACATATGTCCCTTAGATTTCTTACAGATTGAGTTCTTGTTGCCCACACCGCACTATCATGCTGCTAAATCCCGCTGGTTGGATCAGCGAAGGACGGATTACGACCAGAGATACTGCTTGACGGCTTTAGATTAGATTCATAAAGTTGTTTCCAAATCTCAAAAGAGCAGAGCAGCGTAGACACAAATCTGTCTTTTCTTTCCTTGTTAGAATGGACATGGTCTGACAAAAATCAATACGCTTGGACTTGAGATGTTTGCTGGACGTTCCCATGCGACTCTTTTCATTCTGCTCTCACTCTGTTTGGCCTTGTACGCTCACCGCATGTAGAAGTGTGACCGCCAGGTAACTAACCCACCTCGTCTGCAGGATACTCGTCGTAAACTCGACTGCGTGAAGACAAAGGCTTTCATTTTATGGTTTCACAGTTCGCCGTGTGACTGGGCTCCAGTGCAACAACTGGGAATCTAAAACCATGCAGAGTATAATTATAACTCTTTAAACAAAGAGTGGCCTTGTTTAGGGGAAGAAAAGTAAAAAAAAAAAAATAAAGATATGACTGAAGCACCAGCAGGAAACTTGTCATAAATTCAACAGCAGCCTCACAGGCGGAACAGTAAGAACGTGGAGAAACTTTGGGTTCCCTGTAAGGGGAATTATTGACTTCCTGTTATTGGTTTCTTCTTCGCTGAATAAGGCGCCGCTTCCTACAGGCCGCAGGAACGGCAAGGCCTGTCAGCCGCTGCCAAGTCTTCCTCCTGGATTGCTGTGTCTCAGCAGTTTTTAATTAAAATGCTCCATTTGTGCCACCTAACCCAGCTGCCCGCCAGAGAAAACCCACAGAATAAATGGCTGCATCCATGCTGGCTTAGCTCTGCTGCTCCCCGGCGTTTCATTAGCAGATATGACAGTTTTACATCTGCACGTATGATGACTGAAAGCCTTCGCAGGGTTTTTTTTTTAGTTTATTAGTTTATTTTTTCAAACAAAATTCTTTTTTAAAGAATTTAAAATAAAGACAAAGCAAATCAAAAGAATAAGAAAAGGAAAAACAAACAAGCTAAATGATTAAGATACCTTCTTTCTCCCTTTTCTCCTCTTTCCTCAAACAGAATTGCCTGCCTTATGACCATTGTGGTCCGAAAAAAAGGGAGCCGGCAGAAGTAAAAAATACTTTTCAGGGCCTGTCCCCAAAAACAAAAGATAAACATAATAACAGTAAAAACAAATGTCTGTAAAAACAAACATTTTCCACCAAAACAAGGTAGTAACAAAGATACGTTATATTTCCATCCTATATATACAAAGTTTATCAGTTTTGAATAGTTTCTTGAATATATTTACTGTTTCAAATACTTTCATTTTATTGCTCAATTTATTCCACATCTTCACCGGTAGCTGCATTCACTGTTTATGTTAAATAGTGATGTCATATCAGGAGCGTGCACACGCTTCCTCCGCCGTGTAACAGGCACATCAGTGCAGCTCGTGTTCACGCGCAGGCTGACAGGAAGCGTCACTGGCGGCGCGTTGCACGGCTCAACCATCTGTCTCGGTGCAGGGGAGTCGGTGAAATTATTTTAGCTAATCCACACTCACTCTGGCTCACGCTGCAAGTGTGAAAGATGTCAATTAAAACGTTTTTAAGGTAAATATAAAACCCTAGTTGCAACAAAGTTTGGACACATGCGATTTGTAAATCTTATCAAATTTTATTCCCATAAACAACTTACAGATGAAATTAACACATATGGGCAATAAATATATTTCAGTTTTTATTTGTTTAATTTGTTAAAACATCAATTTAAAAAACTTAGAAAATTAGAATATTGCTTAATCAATAAACAATGGATTTTGAATACAAACTGTCTCTGAAAGTAAAATCCTGCATCTTTACTTATGTTGAAGTGCCTGAATAAATCAACTTTTCCAGCATTTTCAAATTTATCGATAGTTCCAGCAGATGTTCAGCATCGTGTCTGCAAACATCTCAGACCAGTTCTGAAGCAATGCTGTCCCGTTCAGGTCTGATCAGGATTCTAGCTGCTCTCCAGCCCTTAACCTTCATCCTGATGTTCCAGATGTTAAGTCCTGGTGCAGGTCTGGACTGTGATGGATCAGCTGAAATGTTAAGTCCTTCCCTGAAAGAGAAAATGTGTGGATTGAGCAGATGTTGCTCTAAAGTCCCCATACAGATGTGGAAGCTCTGATGCAGCCCGTCCCATCCTCAGTCTGCAGGAGAAGCCGTTTCCATGTTTCCATTTTCATCTCAGAGCGTTATAAGTGAGTTTTGGTCCAGAGGAGACGACGTGGTTCTGGTCACATCGTGATTCTTCTTCTTTGACCTTGATGCCTCGCAGCCATTGAACGGACCATGAACTCCTCTTGATACCAAAGTCAGAGACAGCAGGAAAATAATCCCACCTACACTAGAACCGAGGTGTAGAGATGATCCAAAGTCCAGACTTGAACCAGTGAACTGAAGCGACGTTGAGCAGATTTTTTCCACAAGCATGAGAGAGACGATGACATCATCCAGAAACCGTCAGAAAGAGTTACTGCTGCTAACGGAGCTTCTAGAAGCTGAATTCCTCGTGGACTGGCAGTGCCATGCAGACCATCTCTTGGGAAAAATGAACTCAGCTTCCCAGTTTTCTTAGAAAGGACGACATATTTACAGGTTGGAGACTTTTTTCCACTGGGCAGGAAGCAGTGAAAATATGAGCAAACATTATTATAATTACAAGAACGAGACCGGAGCTCTGCCTTCCTTCTCGGCTCGGTCTGATGCATTTCAATATTTTACATCCAATTCCTGCTTTTTCTTTTGAATGAAAGATTGAATAATTAAAGTGACCGTACAAATAATTTAAAAGCAGCACACGAAGCTGGTCAGCAGGAGGTCAGCCGGAGAATGCAAGAAAATCTTAGAAATATTCCCTCTATATACAGAGATTCAACTAGAACGTGTTTAGTTTGTTGAACTTTACTTATCTTTATCAGTTTGATTTTAATGAATACACTGGTTCTACTTAATTAAAGTAATTTTGACCACATTTTGCCCTCCTAAAGTTAAGTTAAAGCCAGATATAATCTATTAAAACCAATGTTACATTTGACAGTGCACCTTCCTGCGTTTGCTGCTGGTTCCTGGCACGATGTCTGCAGCCACAACAAAGCCTGAACCTGAACCAGAAATGTGCACTGAAATGGTTTTGATGCATCTCTGCCCTTTCACCTCATTCAGAGCTTTCATGAGACGAAGCTGTTTCATCGCCTTTGTCTTCCACACGTGTCTGTGTTTCGTTGTTTCTGCACACGACAGCTGCTCTGTGGCCAAAAAAAGATGCACTCTGTGTGATGGAAACAGAAACACTGAGTTTAACTCACACTTCTTACCCCACATAACAGAAAGAGAAACCACGTTGGCAGTAGTTGTGTTTCCATGACAGCTTTTCACAAAGTGAAACTGTTTCTAAAATGTTTGGACAAAATACAGTTATGATTCGAAGGTGTGGGAGAAAAAATGAAGAAAATGTAATATTAGGATTTTTTTTTCCTAATTGGAATTAAAGGGAAAAAAGCAGAATGCATACGTGAAGGAAATCTTATTATTCATAAAAGTTTGTCCAACGGCGCGATATTCTCCTTCTTCTTAATTTATCTGTGGGACATTGTTGCACATGTTAATACATCTGAATTCACTACAAAGATGATGACTGACATCATCAGCATTTTAATAGAAACCAAGCCTTTGTCCTCTGCTGGCTGATCTGCTGTGTTATCCAGATGCACCACAGGAAAACTGTGATCGGACTCGTTCTTCAAACATTGAACAGACTGAACTTCATCCAAAGAGAATGCATTTGGATAAATTCCTTCTTGGAGTTTTAATTCTGTTATGGTTGCGTTTACTGTTTTGCATCTGTTTTGCACCTAATATTGCATCAGTAAAAGAAGTGAGTAATAAGAATGAGCTTTCCGTGAGTGAAAAGATAGATCCTGGGTAAGAACAGCTTAAATGGTCAGATAACAGACTTCTGTGACTTCAGCAAAAATTGTAAGGTAGTAAGGTTTTAGACATGCTTATAATCTGATTGGCTTCATGGATAAAAATAGGTGTCATCTGCGTAGAAATAGAGGTTTATGATGTGTCTAATATTATCACCTAACAGAAGTATATTAGTGAAAGTCGGCAGTGGTAGTAGTTACTCTCATTTCTACTTTTGTCTGGACGCAGTTACTCTTACGGAGGCAACGGACCGGCTATAACCAAAAGGGAAGAAGGGGAATCAATAAAAAACTAATTGACTGGTTAACCGCACCTTGCGTAGGACTCTATATTTGCCACTCCAATTACAGCCAATCAGGACATATGACTTTCTGTCGTCAGGGTTTTAATGCCGTGGCTTCCTGCTAACCCCTGATATGGACTTCACCTGACAGTTATTATTTGTATGAGTATCTAGGTCAACACACACAATGGCATCTTCTGTGTGCCCAGAGACGCTTCCATTAACTGTGAGTCTACAACAACACAATGGCTGACAGAAACAACAGCTAAAGACCCCTGAAAACCACATCAGAGAGGGACCTGGCTAACAGCCTCAGAAAAGCGCTGAAGGAATGAGATTAAATTTATGCAATTACTGTAAGCTGGCGCAAGAAGAATCATCAAGATGTCAGATTGTTTTCATATCCCACCCTGCTGGCGAATCCGTTGCTGTGTGACATCATTCAGATACCAGAGATCCGAAACTACTGATGACAACAAGACCTGTTTCACCATAAATATACTTTCATACAGTGCACTAATTAAACATTATTTATCAAGACATTATTTAGAAAGATCTGGGCTGAAGTT
>JAVQJG010025640.1:0-26318 GCA_036024015.1 Craterocephalus amniculus
CGATCAGCCAGTAATAGCGTTCCCCTAGTGATCCGGAGTCAAATTATGAAAGTTAAACCCCTTAGCGAAGAAAAAGCGTCACACAAAAGCTAAAAAAAAAAAATAGCCGCTATCGCTAACTAAGCTAGCCAGACGTGAAATCGGGTATAGTCCCTTTAATCACGATATACAATATGTATTTCGAAACACATTTTTTTGGTCAAGTAAACAAAGCGAATGTTCAAATTTATGGCTTCGAGTGTTAAAAGCTTGTGTCTATTAAAAAAAAAAAAAAGTTTTCAATGACCATAACAAAGATACAATTGTGCAAAATGCCGCAAATTCATAAACATCACAGTTTATGACTGTGCACTTATTTATACAAGGAGCTTATCAACACAGTTGAGCTTTTTAAACTACTGAATAATGTTTGGAAGTCTTAAATAAGCTATTATGTTATAATATAATTGTGTTTCCTTGCCCTGTAATCATCCCACGAACACTTACCTTTATAATATGACCTCTCTTGGGGTCCAGCTATCTATACTTGGAACCTGTGATCAAGGTGATACCTGTAATAAGTAGGTACACATCCAGTGCCATGCATACCTGAGTATAAGACACAGACTTTACTTCAAGGTGTAAAGTTCTTTCTTAGATTACAGTATTTCTCACACTTGTATCTCTGTGATGTCTTAAATGTGGGTGTGTGCTTGTTTGTGCGAGTATCTCACGGGGCGGTCGAGTCAAGTGCACTTGTATGCATGGGTTCCTGACTTCACTGTGTGTTTGTTTATAGGAGGACTTAGCGGCTGCTTATTTTCTGCTCAGTTCCACCGTGAAGAGCACTGGGAGCCTTTCATCTCTCCAGCTCCACTTTACACAATCCAAGACACTGTTAGCAGTGTTTAGAGGGAAGGTAAAGGTAGAGATGAAGAGAGATTTGTGGTCAGAAGCCAACGCACACACACTTCAGATGCAGAATCAGAGAGAAAAACCCAAAGAGCATAGCTTGATTCTACCGTTCTGCAATGACTATGGAGGCCAACGCTCTTAGTTGTGCTCTACTAATGTGTTGTTAGGTGGGAGGGGGGTTATTAGATCTGTGTGTCTCTACTTGTCCACAGTTTTTTGTGATTTTTGTTCATGCCCACTGTTTCAAATTCAACCAGGACATGATTATTTTCTTCCTGCATGTTCATAAAAGTTGGATCTTTGTGAAACATGACCTACAGTACAGTGTGTGTGTTTGTGTATTTGGATGTGAGAGGGGTCTTGCATATGCTCATAATTTCATTTAGTCATAAAATCATCATTTTGTGTTCCATTTGCATGTGATGGCTCACGCAGCTGCTCATAATCAAGTTTAGTAATGTCGTTATCAGCACCGACAGACATTCTAGCTTCAGTGCTCATACAAAGCTCCACCAGTCAGACAAAAAGTCACTGTGAGTGTAGCTCCTCCTCTTTCTAGGAAATGTTTAAAGTATTGGCAGCACTTTAAGTCCTGTGTTGATGCTTGAATCATTATCACCTCATGCATCACCGCGGCTCAGGTAATTACTTTAATCTGGGAAATGCAGTCTAAATATTTAGTATCTGTCTGTGGGTAAGTATCTGGTAACACAACCAATGACTACTTGGATAATCATTAATGTTTGAGCATATGGAAATCAGTTTTAGCCTCTTAGGCGTCCTTATCCTCCAAATTAGGTTTGTACTGTGCACAAGCTTCACTTGCAAGTGCTATACTGTGGGAAGTATAAGTTGCTTTGTTATTCAGCTTTAATCCCAGTATCGGTTTTCTCCCATGTCTCCTCCTCTGGAGACATATTTGTTTTCACTCTACGGTTTGCTGCTAGTAATGACAAGACTCACTAAAGCTGCAGTTGTGTACATGTGACTGACATGCCATGTCTTCACCTCTTGTTTTGAAAACAGAGGTGAAGACAAATGGAGTTCAGTCCCAGGGTCTAGGATGCAACTTTTGAGAATGTAAACACTGTGTGAGGCTGGATTGTGATTTTCTTTCACACACACAGACACCCTCCTGTTAAGATAACTAATAATTACGTTTTATGTATTTTACCACTGATTGAACCATATGTAATTTTCAGGTCTTCCAGAAGTTCCCATTTTTTCTGGGGGGGGATGAAAAAATGAAGATGGTAAAATGTTAAAAATTAGAGGCATGGGGCAGTGAGTTAAATTTAAAAACTTTGACTCAATTATTTAGTCATTTTAGGGGGTTAGAAAAGGTACTCTGGATTTTTTAATAAAATAAAACCATTTATTCATTTTTAATAACTAACTGGTGACATACTTTTGTCTGTCGTGTTTCCCGTGATTCCATAGTTTCTTTCCAACTGTAAGTGAAGATAAAATAAAGGTCTTTTTACATTTCCTGAGCAAACGCAAATAGAACACCAGTTCTAAATGCAGTTTTGGACATTTATCCAAAAATGCACCACATGGCTCATTTTAAAAACAAAAAAGATAAATATTTCTACCACTTGAGGAAATGCATCACAGCACTTCACCATCTTTTGACAATGCCCTTGAGGGAAACGTGTGTAATCGAGTCTTCCTCTGTCCTCCATTGTCGGTGAAGAGACAGAACCGGTTATTGACGGAGGATCAGTGATACAGGTCAAGTGGGTGGAGTACCCCTGAAAGCTCCCTGAACACTTCCACCGTCTGGAACACACTCAGATTCATGCAGTCAGGCATAAATCCGTGCATGTAAACATATACACATATGCAGTCTTAACACATCAAAGGTAAGCTTCACCAAACCTTATTAGCAAAACAGTGAGTCATTGTTCTCTAAAAGCTGCCTGTAAAACTGTAAACAAAGCACTGCAGTGTGTTTCTTCCAGCCTCTCATCAGTCTCTTTCCCTTTCAGCTGTTTCTGTTAGTTTCCCAGGCTTTGTTTGTTCTAATGGCTGATGTGTTTATGGCTTACTTTATTTCCTGAAGACATTTTTTTTAATCATCCCATCGACTCTCTGCCTCTAATTTTCTTCCAGTACAGGCAGCTGCATGCATTTAATATCAACCAACTATCTCCATCTATTTACTGCAGAGTGTCTCCGCTGCAAAAGTCGGAGATTGTGGATATGGTGAAGAAACACGTGAAAGCCATCACGCTGGCAATAGGTGATGGTGCAAATGATGTGGGGATGATTCAGACGGCACATGTTGGAGTGGGAATCAGCGGAAATGAGGGCATGCAGGCCACTAATTCTTCAGACTACTCCATTGCACAGGTGGGAGAATAAAAACTAAACACACCTTTTACTACTTCCATAGGAATTAAGAGGCTGGCCAGCAACTTAATGCTGCTCATCAAATGCACCGGATGAGATATGAGGTAGTTTTGACAATGTGCTTCTCTAGCATTGCTAAGACGGAAAGACGTCAGACATCTTAGATAAGCAGCGTTTGCTTCCTATCAATCTTGCGAGGATTAGAAGACCATTTTCCAGACAATGTGGAGTCCATCATGCTAAAGTGAGAAAGATTGTTTACAAGTGGAAAACATTCAGGACAGTTGGCAATCATCCCGGGAGTGAACATCCTGGCAAATTCGCCCCGAGAACAGACTGTGCAACTCTCAGAGAAACCACAAAAACCTTAGAACTACATCTCAGACTCTACAGGCCTCTGTTAGCAGGTTAGATGTCAAATTTCATGACAGCACAGTTAGAGGCTAAATGAGTTTGGCTCGTGTCGGAGGGTTGCCGGGAGAAAGCATCAGAGGTTAGGTTTGCAAAGTTACATCTGATCTGAATGAACCACAAGACTTATGATCTAACATTTTTCCAGTGGAAATGTTTGGTCATAAGTCCCAGCACTATCTTTTTCTAAGACCAGCAAAAATACCAGCAGGAGATGAGTGATGATCTGGGTTTGCTTTGTACTCACAGAACCTGGGAACTATTCATTCACTGAGTTAATCGTGAAGTCCTCTGTATACCAACATTTTTAGAGTCAAGTGGTGGTTCTTCAGCCAAGGGTCGGCTGAAACCTTGGCTGTACAATCATGCACAGCACTTTGGTCAACCATCGTTGTTTTTAAATGTGCTGTTTAAATAAATTTCGATTGATTGATTGATGCAACAGTACGGTGATCCTAAGCAGAGCAGCAAGTCTAAAACTGTGTGTCAGAGAAGGAAAAAAAGTATCACGGTGGTTCAGTGACCTAGTCTGAGTTAAGATCTCAGTCAGACTGAAATGCTCGGAGAGATTTAGAGCGCTGTACATAAACAAATGCCCACAAACCTCCATGAACTGAATCAACATTGTAAAAATGAGAGAAGCATTATCCCTTTACACACCAACAATAAGAGACTATACATAAAATAATTACCTCTAAAGTAATTGCTGGTTCTACAACCTAATGAGGATCAAATGATTTTTTTTATTAAGTCTTCATATGTAATAATCTTACATTGAAAGAAAGTGTACTTTCTTTACCCCCTTTTTAAAGTGATGCAGATTAGGAGTTTGTTCAGCCATACCCTTGGAATCTCATTAGGTGCTGAGTCTTTTCTGTTTATTAACTTGATCTATGACCTTTAAGTCAGAAAAATGCATGAAAGGAGAATTCCCTGCACATCATCAGTGAAGTTTTAGTGGCACTTTAAGGGCCTTTTACCCCACATGTATGTAATTATCTTCTTTATCTCAGTTCTCCTGGACATCTTGCTCAAGTTATCTTTATCAGCAAACCTTCCCTTGTATCTTGCATCATTTTTCTGTAACGTTCCTCTTTCTCCATCTGCCTCTGATTTTCACCTTTTAGCCTTTATTTGTCTTTCTAGGAATAGATAATTTTTTCCTTTTCTTTCTTCTTTGGTGTACAGTTCTCCTACCTGGAGAAGCTTCTGTTGGTCCATGGGGCGTGGAGCTACAACCGCGTCACAAAGTGCATCCTCTACTGCTTCTACAAGAACGTAGTCCTCTACATAATAGAGGTGATCCTTACCACCACACCCCTTCTGCCTTACACATACACACTCTCCCACACCCACACAGTTACATTAACAGAGACGTTTTGCAGCTGTTTGTCGACACGGCTGACAGTGATGGACGAGGTGCCCTTCTGGTGTCTGCTTTCTGTCTCTTTTGCACACACACATGCATGCACTCGCAAATAAAAGTGTCCTTAGATCAGCAATGACGAGACCTTGGCCCTTGAGGTCAGCTGCTGTGTGTGCATGTACTTGAATTACACATGTTGTGTGTACTTATCTTTCTGCCTTTTGGGGACAAAAAAAAATCCCAAAAACATAAATCACTGCATTTAAGGATGGAGACTCAGGGGGGGATTAATGTCAAACTCAGACTACTTTAAAGGGACTATACCCCATTTCACGGCCGGCTAGCTTAGTTAGCGATAGCGTCTAGTTTTTTTTCTTTTGTGTGACGCTTTTTCTCGGCTAAGGGGTTTAACTTTCGTAACTTAATACCAGATCACTATGGGAACGTAATTACTGGCCGATCGTAGTCTGGACGTTCCAAAAATTAACCTGGCAGAGAAAGAGCGTCACGCCAAAACTAGCCGGACGTGAAATCGGGTATAGTCCCTTTAAGCTAAAACTGAGGCAAATCTTACTCATGGTTCAGTATATCCATAGAAAATAAATGTAAATCTGTGTAAAGGCCTGTCGCAATAAGTAATAAGTCAATTAACTGCAAGGTAAGAAACAATGGACGCAATGAGTTTCTCAACCAGAATAAATTAATTTATTTTTTCTCTTTACTGGATGACAGACTGGATAACTTGTGCTACTTTTTTGTTTACAAAGGTACTAATTGACAGCTTTGATGGTTTTCCCTCTCTGAGCCCCAGAGAATTCCTTACCTATCTTGTTTACCATAATTAGCTTTTTTATCCATGATTAATGAGACTAAAAGTTGTTTTTATATTATATATTTCAAATTTCTTCCTGTTCCAGTGAAAAAAAAATTAGAAATGAAAGTTTAATGATCTCTGAAAGGATGTACTCACCTCATTCTGGTATAATCATTTTATTAGTTGAAAATCGTCTCAAAAAACCATTATCTCTTACTGCAAAAATATTGTTTACCATGAGCAAAATTTGTTATCGTGACAGGCCTATCGGTGTATTGTCCAAAGAATTGATGGAAATAAGAATGATGTTTATGTGTGTGTGTGTGTGTGTGTGTGTGTGTGTGTGTGTGTGTGTGTGTGAGACATAGGGGCACACTGCAGCCCCAGCCTCCCTGCTATTAGGGGCATTTGTCAGCTGTGTTCACCCCCACCCACCCGCCACCTCACCACGCTGTGTGGAGTTAAGAATGCCAGCAGGTGCTGGTCCTCGTGGGAGCCGCAGCCTGTAGCATACTGTCCTGCTCGCAGCACCGCTCTGTCCCTGTGTGTAAATATATGTGGGCGTTTCCATGATTATCTCACATAATTGGCTTCCAGCAGAGCTCTGTAGGCCAGAGGTCAGACTGTCTCTGTCCACTTAGTGGAGACAGAAAAAGGGGGATGGGCAAGCGCGAGAGAAAGAGAGAGCTTGTATCTGACCTCACCCCTAGGCTGTACGCGCCACTGTACGCCCCAGGAATGCCACAACTCCCGTCAGCGGCCCCAAACATTTTCTCTATCTGTTCTCAGATCAGCTTGTGTCTGGTTCTTGTATGTCCGTGCGTGTGTGTGTGTGTGTGTGTGTGCGCGCATTAAGGCATTAATGAAGGCCTACTCTGGGCCAGACTCACATTAGACGCTGTGCTTCATTAGATTAACTTCTGCAAAGACAGAAAGTGGTTTCTGGGTGGGCTAAAACATGCATGAAGAATGCGTTCACAGCTTCATGCCTTTGGGTTTGTAGGGCTGCAGGGAAGATACAAGGATGTTTTAGGCTCTTATGCTCAATCAAAAAGTTGATTTTCTCATGAGTCCATATAATTGTGTAAAGAGAGGTACACATTGGTGCTCCTCTCCCCGTGCCTTTCCCTATCAGTGCCTCCATAAGGCAGTTTTACCCTTTGCTGTTGTTCCTCTCATCCCTCTCTTTGTACCCCAGCTCTGGTTTGCCTTTGTGAATGGATTCTCCGGCCAAATCCTTTTTGAACGCTGGTGTATAGGCCTCTACAATGTGGTGAGTATCTGCATTCAGTACTTCTCAACCCATCTCTCGCTCTGTTTTTCTGCTCTTACTCAAGCCCTCTCCCACTTCCATGTAGCCGGTACAATCTGCTCTCTATCTCTTGATTAATCTTGTCCACTTCGTCTTCTTATCACCACTTTCTTTGCCGGGCAGAAACGTCTGTATGCTTATCTCTCTGACAGTGTTTATGTGCTCTGGTGACTGCTGTTGCCTTCAGGCTCCCCATTTTCAAACCATTATTAATTCCACTTTTTAAAAAAAAAAAATTTGCTGGCAGACTAATCAGAACAGTCACAATGCAGCTAAACTAAATAATGACATTTTTTTCATATTTTACTCTGGATCTGTTTTGCATCCTGCAGATATTTACTGCACTGCCTCCGTTCACTCTTGGGATTTTCGACAGACCGTGCAGCCAGCAAAACATGCTCCGTTTCCCACAGCTCTACCGTATAACCCAGAATGCCGAGGGCTTCAACACCAAGGTACACAAACACACCAATCCTGAAGGGGCCATTTTTGTCCTCCTCATTCAGCTCATAGTTGTTTGGGATCTGATGAGTGATGCTGGCTGTTTGTTTGGGACTGTATTAAGTAAACAAGGGTGGTCTGGAGACGGGGGTGTTTCCATGACAGCTTTTAATGAGATTCATGGTCCCAGAATAAGGAAGTCTTTCATTTTTTTCGACTGTATGTGCGTGAATGTGCACTAATATGTCTGTTTACAGTACAGACAGCACTTTTGACGGCACAAACACAGAGGAAGTTGTGTGTTGCCATGAAAAATAGCTGTTTATTACATTTTCATGTGCGCATTAGTTTGCACAGACTTGTTTTATGCTTTTTTTCTCTCTGTTTTGCAGGTTTTTTGGGGACACTGTATCAATGCACTGATTCATTCAATTATTCTCTTTTGGTTTCCACTTAAAATGTTGGAGCATGGTAAGGGATTAAAACCATCGTTTTGCTGTCCAATTATTTCACTTGACTCTTTCTTATGACGTTAATGTATGTATTTTTATTCACAGACTCCCCCTTCAGCAACGGGCAGGGCAATGACTATCTGTTTGCAGGGAATATGGTCTACACAGTAAGCATCTTACTTGTATTTCCTCTGGGCTGATTTTTTTCACCTCCCCAGCGTTTTTGTACACACCAGCTTCTTCCTCAGACCCCTTTAGAGTCTCCAGTCAATCTGGGCTTGTCTAGCCAGCACGTCTCCTCTCCATGCTCATCCATCTCCTCTCTGTTCACTCCTGTACCTCACTCTCCTGCTATCATTTTACCCCCTACAGTCTCAAGAGAATGTCTGTGGTTTTTATTTTTGTGTTGTATGTACATGTAGACTATGTTGGGGTTGTGGGGGTCCTGGATGTTTTGGCAGACGTTTACTACAGTATATAACATTAATGTTTATTATCTCCACAGTCGCCAGTGAACTAATCAGCTTTTTTTGTTTTCCGTGTGTTTTTCCTTTGATGCTCCCACTCTTTTTCTATGCCTGTGTGTGCATGTGCGCAGTATGTGGTAGTTACTGTGTGTCTGAAAGCTGGGATGGAGACCACTGCTTGGACCAGGGTAGGAACATTAACACACAAACCACATGTGCTGTATTTTACTCAACCGTTGATAAATAAAGAGAGGGGTGGGTGGGTTTCTCTCATAACTTCACTTAGTTCTTCATAGTCAGGAAAAGAACAAAGAAAGATACGGTGATCTTGAACTTCTGGTAAATGTTGCAGTTGCCTGCACCTTTTCTTCTAACCGGATCATGTGTTGTTGGAGCAGTTCCCCTCCATTGCAGCCCTGCAAGATTTTTTTGTTCTTATGTCTTTTCATTAATCATCAACAATATATTGGCAGATATGGTAGAATACAATGCATAGTAATCAAATTTGACCATTCTAATCCATGAAAAAATCTCCAGACAGCAGACACAGCCACGCAAAACCAAATAAGGTAGAACAAATTGCAGTAATACACAATAGCAAATCGATACCAAAATTAAATTATGCCATTTAAAATCCAATAGAGTGAGAAGAAAAAGAAAAGAAAAGAAAATAATAATAATACAAATAATAGTAATAAATAAATGATTCAAATAAAAGAAAACAGAATTAAGAAAGAAAAAAAAAAGACACAATCGTAGTAGATTCGTCATGCAGAGTTAAAAAGGGGCGCCAAGCTTTATAAAATCTATTTTCAGAACCCCACACAGTGAATGCCATCTTTTCTTGATCACCCTTCAGGATTTTAATAAATCCATAAACATAAACATCCAAATGTTGATAGATTAACATTTCCATCTCCTTTCAGATGAAACAAGAAAATTTACAGTGAAGCAGCTGTGAGAACTGCTAAGTGTACTTTGAACGATTGATCTTGCGAGGAGCTAAAGGACATCATAGCTGCTCAGACGGAGCACAGCAGAGGACAAAAACAGACCCGAAAAACTGCTAGATTACCATCTGTTAGATTTATATTAAATACAGAAACATAAGAGCGAAACAGATTGAATTTACAGCTAACTTTGAGCCCAGATGACCTCATTCTTTTCAAAGAATGTTCTATTCAAGTCATGTGGAATGTTTTACACTCCCTTATTTGGCTTTAGTGAAATTATTTATTCAGTGGAGCTCCACTTCTTTGTTTTAAACTTGTGAAATGTGAGAATTTCACAAGTTAAAATTTCACAAATAAAAATTCAAAAGTCAGTTTTACTTGGATTGTATGGAACAGTTTTTTTCCAATTCTAGTAAGTATCAGTAATTTAACTAATTTAAGCCTTACTATTTGACGTATATGAGTAATTTTGGAGCAAATAACCTGGAAAAAATCCAAACAAGGAGTTAATAAATAAAGCTAAATATCTGACTGTGTGGTTTCAACTTTCAGTCCTGAAACGACACCAGCAGAATTGAATGAAAAGTTTAAGAAAACAGCAGCTCACGCCGTGACGGTGACATTATTTGGTTTATACCTGCTGTTGGAGTGACAAAGACTGGCAGCAGAGACAGATAGGCGCTGACACCTTTGTCCGTTCAGCTGTCCACACAACAGTCTGGCAGTAATGAAGCAATGTCCCCAAGGAATTCACACAGTGTCCCCTTACAGCAGATCACAGAGTGGGATGAAGACTGGGGAAGATGGGAGGGAAAGGTGGTCTATATTCGGATGAGTTGTATGTGAACTATTTGACCTCATGTTGTCTGTCTGCATTTTCTTTTTATGACTCCCCTTTGTTCTTTTTCTTTTCCTTC
The DNA here is from genome assembly GCA_036024015.1 of Craterocephalus amniculus. Classification (NCBI taxonomy): domain Eukaryota; kingdom Metazoa; phylum Chordata; class Actinopteri; order Atheriniformes; family Atherinidae; genus Craterocephalus; species Craterocephalus amniculus. The sequence goes on from JAVQJG010025640.1 coordinate 10,383, forward strand.
TTTTATCTCTTTCCCCGTGTTTTAGTTTTCCCACCTGGCGGTGTGGGGAAGCATGGCGCTGTGGATGGTCTTCTTTGCCGTCTACTCTGCCATCTGGCCCACTATCCCCATTGCCCCCGACATGCTGGGCCAGGCAAGTAGCTCTCTGGAAACGCGCGTCACTCATTTCAGTAACAGAACGGGACTGGGATTGACAAAGAACCTCCCTCTACGTCTCTTTTCCACAACAGCTACCCCTCCCTTCTCCTTGGTTGCTAATACAAAGCGTCTATGAGACCCACCTCTTGGGTGTTTTGTGTCAGCATGGCTGGAGCCCCAGGGGGAGCTTCATACCCCCGCAGCCCCTCTCAGCAGGCTCCCCGCACCTGCTGCATGTCACCCGAACCCCGGTCTTTTACTGCCCTCTGCGGAGGTGTTGACTCAAGAGTGTGGGCTGCTGGTGGCGATGGCCATGTCCGGGGTAGGGGGGGGTAAAGAGAGTCTGTTTGTTTGTTTGTTGGACCCAGTGAGTCAGAAACTGGTTGTAAGAGTTTGAAGATGAGGGCTGGGGTGGGATGAGGTGCCCCTCTGAGTGGGCAGGGGAAGGAATCGGGCCATTTCAGCCCCCCACAGCCCATTAATTCAATTTGTGTCAGAAATCAGGAATGCGGTCAAATATCTCTGCAGCTGCTCAGTCTAACTGGGGAATGGTCAGAGACACTCAATTACCCCACTCCCTTGCAAAACCTACCCCATTACCTCTCTTATTTCCCCAGTTCCTGCTATCTATATTTCCATCTGTCCAGGGGGGCACAGGATGGAAAGGAGCTGTGTATTTCCTCTCAGAATAACCGTGATGATTATAAAGTGCTGTAGCCTTAATAGTCCGATTATATTGCTTTAGCAAAATACAGAAAATCATTTTTTTCTTGGCATCCTCAGCATGTGACATGTCATATTTCCAGTTAGGCAAAACTGAATCGGATGTTTTGTCACAGACAAAGATATCTTGCAGAGGCTGCCTGACTCGTTTTCCTTGTTACCTTCTCTTCTCTGAGTCAAATGATCTCTTCATCCCTGTTTGTCAAACACAGGACACAGGAAACACATGATACGGGCAATGAATTGCTAGATTCCACGGTGCTATTAACTTTAATGTTTGTACTCGGACACCGTGAATCAGGCTTGTTAATGAAAGAGCACAAAGCTCTCGCAGTTAGCCGAAATGTGGGAGAAGTGGGAGAGGACTTGGGGATTATCAGAAGCAGGTGAGGACAAGCAACAGAAGCAACGGTCATTAATGATGAAAGCCAGTTGTGAATGAGTGAGATTGAAGGGAATCACTGGAGAAAGAGGTGTGGGAGTGAGAGGCAGACTGACAGACTGAGACAGTGGTTAGACGCCTGATTAATCTTGGGAGACGGACCGAGAACAGGGCCGTAGGTCAATGAGCTGGCTTGCAGCTGGACTGCAGAGACAGGTAGGAGGGGGGGACGATCTGTGGTTACTGACTGGCGTTTTTATCGTCCAGCTTCACAGTAGTGCTATTTCACTGGTGGGAATGCTGTTTCATCCAGTTTGTGGGGTAGATGCAGGCTGTGAGAAAGCTGCAAAATATGTTTGGCTTAGACTCCAAGTGTTCAACTTTGGTTAACTTCCACTCTGTGCTTTGCCTTTGACACTTATTTCCCTTTGCCTCATCCACACTGTTGGTCTTTTTGGGCTGTTTTTGCTGAGAGAAAACTTAATCTTCAACCCAAATTAATGTGCAAGCAAAAACAAATGGGTCTGTATGTTGTCATTGCAGGCTGGCAGGGTGATGCAGTGTTGGCACTTCTGGCTTGGCCTGATCCTGGTGCCTACAGCCTGTTTACTAAAAGATTTTGCTTGGACAGTGTAAGTAGAACACATTGAGCATAAATACATTGGAAATCCATACAGTGTGTTTAACTTAGCTGAATGGTTTACATAACCCAGACTGAGTCTCTGTCCACGCTTACGTACACTTCGTTTTATGAATCGCATTTGTCTGCAGACTGCAGCACTCAGACTTTCCGTCACGGGTCTGATGAGCTTGTTTCTGCTCTGCAGCACACGTCGCACTGTGAGGAAGTCTCTGCTGGAGGAGGTGCAGGAGTTGGAGGCGCGGGCCGTTGATCCGGGGGCGGCAGTGCTTCGGGATTCCAGTGGCCGCAGGTGTGTAAAATCTCCAAAGCATCAGGGCTTCCCACCAAAATTCACATTCTTTTTCATTGGCAACGTTATTAATGCTCTTTTTTTCATCTGTTGCAGTTTTTTTTTCTTTTTCTGTGCATCAAATTGCTCCAAACCGTTGGCTAATACATGTTCAATTTGTATTTTTTCCGCTCTGCAGTAGAAATTTGTTTAACCTTTTACTTAAAATAGAAAATTAAATGTTTTTGCATCCCCTGTGGAACTGTCCACAGGGCTGAAGGCAAGGTGGAGGTCCCATAGAGCCAGAACGGCTCTGCAGAGGTAGTTTCTGGGTTTGCACTGCTCCAACTGTTTGAACTCTGACCTCTAATCACCTGTGTGCCACACTGCAAGCTGCTTTTTAGTAGCATGTGCTCGGTTTTCTTGATTTGAGTTCACGTTTTTCTCTTTCTCATCTTTTAAGTTTTACATTTGCATTTTTTTCCCCCTTCATGTGCTTCAATTTTCACCATTCCCCTGGATTTCTTCATAGGTGGACCAATTTGACCTGCTGTACAGACCTGGTGTGTTTACTGTTTGGCTGTAGCGCCTCAGACTGTGACTTAGCCTTGTGTGTGTGTTTGTGGAATCGTGTTAGAACAAAATGCACCAGTTGCTGTTGGGAAAATATGTGCAAATACTAGAAGTGGCCTATGTAGATATTTACTCGATATATATATTTTTCTTGTCCTAAACATTTTACAGGAGAGTAATGTATCTTTTTAAGTCCACTTTAAACGTAAAATCAGTTTCTGACCAATGAAAATATGAGTTCCAACTTTTAAACACAATTTTCCTTTTAACCAGAAACACAAATGACCACATTGAATTTTTTTTAACAAATATAGTCAATATGATTAATGATTAAATAGAGCATCATGTTATTAATAATCCAGCTGTTTGCTACTAAATATTACAAAAAAAATGTAATCCTCTAAAACTGAGAAACTTATTGAAGACTGTGACTATGCTTGAGATGAGCTGAGGAAGCTTGAGGTGTGTTTCAAATTGGAGAGAGGTGAGTGAGTAACAAGTGCACCCAACGCCCCATCCCTCACTGAAAGCAACTTTCACACCCATTAACGCAAAAACCAAACCAGGGGCCTCATGTGCAAAGAATTGCGTCGCTTTTATACTGAAAAATGGAATACAACTGAAACTGGTAGTAAGTACACCCAAAAATATTCCGATGTATGAATCTGTGTTTATGCTTGCTCCATCTTTCTTTGATACATCCCAACTTACAACTGAGCGAAACTCCAGGACCACCTCGTCTCCTCCCATTAATAAATATGCAAATTGAAATAAATATATTGGATTTTTTAAATTTTAGGCCAAATAACAATAAGAAACTCACCAGAAATGTCCTGAACACACTCAAAGTAGAGTTTTGGTACTTTGTGCATATCACTTTAAAAAGGACAAGAGTGTGGGTCCTTGTTCATCCCGACGTGTGTGTGGAACATGGTGTACAGAACATTTTGATGCGAACACACCATTAGTACCCGAGGCCCCAGATCCTTCGCATCTTCCCCATTTCAAATCAGATATGGAAAGTAAGGGTGGGCAGAGAGTCAGTGGAGCGAAATGAAAAAGAGCACATCTGTGTTTGCAGTTCCTGAGGAGCTCTTTATGCAGGCATGGGGATGGGTGGAAGCTACACTACGGCATTGTCCCACAGGAAGAATTCAAAAGGAGCACATCCTTGGGCTCTTTTCGAATCAGCAGGTATTCAGGGAGAGACATCAGAGTCTGATCGTAGCAATTCACAAGCTGTTCGTGTATTTGTCCAGCTGCCATTTCGTCTTTTATCATTCGCTCAGCGCTGTCATCTATTTAACAGACATATTTTTTGGGTCAAAGACTTCTTGAGAAAACTTTAGAAGATTCGGAAGATTTCCAAGAGTCATATTTATTTAGAGAAGTTTCCTAAGTGCTTGTTCCAAATGTTAGTTATGGGAATGCTGGCTGTACTTCATCTGTAGTCCACTGATCATTATCACTGCAGGATGAAGTAAGTTCTGGGGAAAACCATCAGTTCAATTCTAGACTGGAAGATCATGGTGGAGAATATATATTCTTACAGCCAGTCCTGATCTAGAAGTTTGTGTCCTCTAGTTTGCGTCCGATACTTTACAGCTAAAATGATGGCGATGAGACGGGAGAGAGACCCTCAGGTGTAAAAAAAAACGCATACATTTGTGTGGAATATGTAGAAAGGGTTTAGTTATATTTGGTCACAGGAGGAGAGGAGCCGTGACGGCGTGTGGTCTTAGAACAGAGGACCCACTCTTCTTCTTGGAAAGGAGGGAGTTATGAGGAGAGGAGAGGAGTGGCCAAGGGGTGAGGACTAGTTCACTGTGGACGGCCTGTTAGCCTGCAGGCAGTGTATGACTTACTGTTTGTCTGAATTAAATGTCAGAAGCAATTGATATCAAAACCACCCTCTTGTGGTCCTTAATTCCCTCAGAACTGAGCTTGTTAATCAGCCTGTTTTCATGTTTATCCCAGAGGGACAAGCTTATTTTGTTTGGTATTCTGCAGTGAAGACTTTGCATTTACACCCCACACACCTGTCTCGTTTGAAAACTTAGTTTCAAAGATACAAAAATGTTCCCAGTTGTTAGTTCTGGTGCTTTGTAGTTGCATGAGTGATAAAGAATCTCTATTAACCAGAGCTGAGGATAGAATAGGATAGTACCGAGTGGTCTGAAGCTTTGGACTAACTTTGCTGCTTTTCTCTTTGCAGTCTAAACGAACGAGCCCATCTGCTGACAAGAGTCTTTAGGAAAACACCTTCAAGTGTCGGACGGTCGAACTCGGTGCAGCAGACTGTGACACGTAAGTGTCCCTGTTGAAGATCTGTTCTAACATTATCCGAGTTGTATAATGTGTGTCACGTAACAGCTTGGGAAAGCCATGAGGGGAAAACCCGGTAATTTTAGTGTCTTTCTCCAGTTTAACTCCTGTTAAAAGGATGTAAAAAAAGAACCGTTGTGAAACCCTGCATCTACCTTACAGGAGCTATACCTGATATTATTTTAATCTTTCTAAGTAAAATGGTTTCTACACAGTATATTATGTGGTAAAAGGGGGAAGTCAGACTTACCCCTTTTACCACATAATGTACCGTATAAAAAGCATTTTTCTTAGAAAAATTGAAATAATTTCAGGTATAGCTCCTTTAAAAGCAGAAATGAAATTGAAAAATTCTCACGTATGAGCTGATGATGTGATATTTGTCCCCTGGTGTCTCTCTGCAGATGGCTACGCCTTCTCTCAGGAGGAGCACGGCGTGGTGTCTCAGTCGCAGGTCGTCCGCTCCTACGATACCACCCGCCAGCGCCCCAGCGTCTAGACCCCTTCCGACCAAGGCTTTGGCTCAACACAACAAAGGTTGTCAGCGGAGACGGACTTTAGCGGCACCCTGAAATCGGGCGACCAACCCCTGCTGTGGCCTTACTGGAACTATGACCCGTCCCCGAGCGGGGGTGGGGGGGCCGGGGAGGGTCAGGGTCAGGTGTGGAGGCCGTGGTTGGTGCGTGGAGGCCAGCGTTGGGAGAAGGGACCAGCCCATACACGCAACAAACTCACAAAAAGCTGCACTGGCATGAGCGCTCATATCCCCGTACGGACACACCAAGTCCACCTCAGAGACTTCTACTCGAATCTGTATACCGCTCAGACTTGGTTCGCTTCACGCCGCTGCGTGTCTATGTATGTGTGTGCGCGTGTGTGCGTCTGTATCTGCCTGTGCATGTATGTCTGCACGCACCCAGCGCTCCTGTGTTTGTGTGCATGTGTGTGTCGGTCCACATGTGTTTTGCTTCCGAGGTTACCTCTCATCTCCCTCTCAGGAGGAGGGCTCACATCATCCGTCATCACACGCCGTCACAGAAGAGTATGTCCAAATAAACACACGCACACACGCTCGCACACATTCGGGCGCAGGTTGAATTCCTCGGGAAGCGAGTAGGAGGGAAGCGCAGACTGAGGACCGGCTGGAGTTCTGCATCACAGCTAGAGGCCCTCTATGCACTGCCAGACACCGCAGAGACATTGCCGAGGCAGAACGTTCACCCCAAAACCGCCCCCCCTCGCTGCAGCCCCTCCCACCCCACCGGGACCTCTTCCCGCTTATCTCCCCCTTCATCTCTTCCTTATCTCTGCATCTCATAGCGGCTCTGCAGCCTCCATATCTCCTTTTCTCTCCTCCAACAGTTTTAATTCTTTTTTTTAAAAATATATTTTCCTGTGATTCGTGATGATGTCATCGAGCATCATCGACTGATGTAGACGCAGCATAAGTGGCATTATTACTTCAGCTCCCACAGTTCTGTTGGACACCTGCTCTTTATTGGACTTTTTCTTTAGTTTTTTTTTTATTAAAGTGGACATTAACATGTAAACATTTATATTGTTTATTTCCTTTTCATGAATATGTTTTTGTACTCATGTGTGGAGACATGTTTTAGAGAGAACATTTTACTTGAACTGCTCCTCGCAGGCATCCAAACAGAGGGGATTTGTGTTTCTCTGGCTCTGGGATTCGTTGGGATGTAGAGCCCATTGTCTACGTGCTCCGCACTGAGGACACTCTGGCTCAGGAATGCAGGACTGAAGGGTTGGGAGGGCGGAGAGGGTGGCGGGGTTGTCCATTTGAGTCGTAATCAATAAATCTAATCAATCCATGGCCTGACTAAATGTCTTTGTGTTTTGACTCTCAGCTTAGTGCTCGCGCAGCCAAACAGGAAGATTTGGGTTGAGCTGTAGCTCCGGGGAAGCTGCAGAAGGTTGGTTTACATTTCAGGCTGAAAAGAGAAAATACGGGGGGAAAAATATATGGAGTGAGATTTGACATGATCTGCGTATGATTTTATATATGGACAGAATCGAGCCGCTCCCACGCCCCCTCTTTAAGCTCAGGAGAGTTGGTGCAGACGGACCATTAGAAGCTTATTCCTCCTCAATTGAAGATCCCTTTCCCACCCACTTTCCTGGACGTGGCCCAGCCTAAACCAACTACAGCTGCAGCAGGATGGAGAATCCATCGGGCCATTTATGCTTTCCAACTCCTCCCCGGTGAATCCAGCGACCTGCTCCGCTTCCCACATTACTGTAATTTTACAGTTTGAAACTGTCCATTGTTCTGGTTTGTTTCTCTTTTGCCTGTCAGGTGGTGTGACAGGTATTCGCCGTGTTCTCTGTGGGAGGTAGACCAGTCTGCAAATGTGTATAATGTGTCTGAAAGCTTAAGTATGCGTCTCTTTGTGAAGGTGTTTCAGAGGGATTAAGGCAACCCATTCATCAAGGTTTTTTTTTTTTTTTGCTTTTAAAGCACAAACCGTTGCTCAACGTGTTCCTGTGAAAGACGACAAAACGCAAAAACAAACCGAGCAGCACGCCGCTGTTTGTCTTGAAATATTTATTTTAAAAATTCATATGAAAAACATTTCATCTGCGCCATGGTATTTTGGAGCGAAAAAACATTCAGTTTAAAATGAATCCAACATTTGACATATGCTGTTTTTTTGTTTTTCCTAACACAAGCTGCCCACGTTATCATACAGACATTGCGCTTGAAGAACAGAAGAAGTGCAGACACATACCGGTTTTAGTATTTAAAGGGACGGTGTGTAACTTTTGGCCTGTAGCCATCCTAAACCTGTAATTTCCCCTGGAATTAAATTTTTGACCCAAATATCACAATAATATAAATATTTAATCATTTCTGGGGTCACATAGTGTTTTATGCATGTCAATGCTCTGAGGGGACTGCCCTCTTCAGAAACCAGACATTGTAACTTTGCATGAGCGGATCCGTCTCTCATGGGGTCACATGACCTGCAGCTATAAAACACAGCGGGCTGTGCTTTATGCTAATTTTTTCTTGAAAATGTAGTAAATCTGAACAAAGTAAGAGGGGGAACACGGTGTCTGAGGAGCCCAGAAAGGACAAAAACGGTTTAATTTAGCAATAGTGTCGTGTAGCATGTGAGAAGTTACAAGCTTGGCCCCCTAGTGGCCATAAGTTATACAGTATCCCTTTTAAGGACGTGCAGAAAAGCGGCTTATTCTTCTCACCAAATGTTCCTCAGTTATCAGCGACCAACTTTTTCTTCTTAACCAATCCGTACCTTGTGTAAATGGAAAATGACTCAGAGCTGCTGGTGTTAATGCGCTGAACTGTGCCGATTTTAAACACACACTTTTCTCAGGAGAGATCTGAGGGAGGTGGTGGGTTTTTGCCGTGTAATTAATTCTGCAATCTCCCCTCTGTGTCGCACACTCGCACGTCCAAGCAACATTAACCACCAGCTCCGTGTGAAAATTATATTCAAAGGTGTATGTCCGCTCGGGGAGGGTATTTTTTCCCTCTCTGTGTGGCAGGAGAGGGGCTTGTATAAGTTGGGTGGAGTGTCACAGTCCGTGTCCTGTGTTCACTTCATTAGAGTTTAAACGGCCTACTGGGAGATTGCAACTGCCTTTCACATCACACCACCTGCATTTCCCATTACACACAGTCCACTCACAGTTACTCATGAGGCCACGTCTTTCCACAGTTCACACTCTCCCTCATTCGCTCTCACACATACAGTACTAACGTCTATCCGCATGCTTTCTGTTCTCATTCTTTCAGCACAAACAAAATATACCATTTTGTGTAAACCAGTCACAGTCATTCACAAGCACAGATGTGCACGTGGCATAAACACAGCGTGTGGTCATATTCTTCTTGCTTGAACATCCATTTTTCATACAATTTATGGCTATAAATCATCCAGTCATCACTCATTCCTGCACATATAAGCCAGTTAATCTCTTTTTTCTTCTTTTTTTTCTCTTAACAAATCACATCCGTAATATCCATGCAAACACAAACGGTCATTATTTGAGCTGCAAACTGCACTGAAGTCTGCACCGTTGCCATCTTGGCTGCGTAACCCTCCAACGTGCACTTTTTGTCTTTTAACCCATCGTAGGCTGAGCTTAGCTCAGAGTGACTCACCAAGAGATCATACGAGACACTAAACAGACTTCACACAAAACAGCAGAACAGGCCCCGCTACCAGAAACGGCTTTATGTGATTCTGCCCTCCTGATTTTTAAAAAAAAATTCTCTGACAGTGTGCCCAAATGTCTCTTCTGCAGCCCTCGTGGGTTAGACTTCACAAGTTTGCAGCAAAGTGGAGTGGTCTGCAGGCGGGCCCCTCATCACACTGTCACAGGAGGGTATTTCTGGTCACTTGTGACACTAGACCCACCAGTGGGAGGAGGGCATGGTGACTGGAGGGGTCTATATCCTCCCTGAGTGGAGTCCAGAAAGGCTTGGGTAGGGGACACTGGGTGGGCGTAGCCGATGTACTGCGGGTGTAAGAACTGTCCCTGGTGAGACATGATTTGCGTCGCTTGCTGGCAGTTGAGAACGGAGAAGTTAGTGGGCATGTTGACGAAGACGCTGGCGTCGGGCGGCAGGCAGCAGGAGGCCTGAGCCCGCATCATGGGAGGCGGGGCGGGGCGGGGGGCTGCGGGCGGCGCGGAAGAGCTGGACGAAGTGGCTGTGCTGGACTGTCGGGACGAGGAGCCCCTGGAGGTGTTGGCCATCATTGGGATGGTTTCCAGGAGGCGCCCACCAGTGGCCCCGCCTCCTGTGGCGCCTGGTGATGACAGTTCCTGCTTGGGTCGGAGGCAGCGGCAGCAACACACGGCGACCACGGAGCCCACCAGGATGAAGGCTACGAACACGGAGCCCACGATCAGGAACGGCACATAGATGGGCACTAGAAAAGAAAACATCATACAAACTCATTAATAAGAGTTCAGTCATTTTTTATGTTTTAGCAGAGTAGAGATGTTTCGATACCATGTCTTTCCTCCCGATACCGATTCACACACTTGTGCTATGGGTATCGGCCGACATCAAGTACCGATACCACTATATTATAAACAACTGTAATATTACACCTACATGACTGTGATATGATTAGCATTGTGAAAAGGTCTGGCTCAGGTTAAACTCTTTGTAAAACATGAATGAATCTTGCAAATTGACGCCATTTATCCTCAGATGCAGTCTTACTGGTGGGAGAATCCAGTGTGAAATACTGCCACACCGCTTCACATTGTTTTAAGAACAATGAAGAAGAACTGTGTCAGAGCTAATAGAGCTAAACAGTAAATAGTAAGGGTGGTGGGAAAAAAATAGTTTTTAATCAGAATCGAGATTCTTGTTCATCAAGATTCAGAATCGGGTTTTTTTTCTTCGTATTTTTAAAAATCACTTTGCTTTCCAAGAATAGCTTGACTATTTTCCAAGCTGCTGCTAAGTGACAAGGACATGTTAAACTTTGTCATTTTAGCTTAGTTTAAAAGCTCTAAATAGCTGTTTCTGGCTTACAGAGGAACAGAGTTAATCAGCACGATTTGTTACTAAAAGAGGACTGAATGTGAATTTTGAATCGATACAGAATCGAATCGCTACCCCAAGAATCAAAATCAAATTGAATCGTGAGTTGCTGCAAGATTCCCAACCCTAGTAAATAGATACTTATTTTCAGAAATGATGTGGTATTGAATTGGTGCCTGAACTCCAGTACTCACCAATACCGATACCAATATTTGGAACTACTTTAACTATTCTAACATCAACATCCGGCTTGTAAACTGGCAGCATCCTCATGTGTTTATCGTCTCTGCATATATGTGAGGGGATTTGGTGAAAGACAAAAGACTGAACAAGAGAAATGTTTTGACTTGAGTAGGAGAAAAGTTGAACAGAAGTGGATCCCCAGGGAGTCTCAGGCTCTCATTAGCAGTTATTAACTTTGTTTTGATCTGTTTTAATCCCGCGGACCCTGCTGTGTCCCCGGTCTCCTCGACCCTGTGTTGGAATGGGTGACATTCTCAAAGCCCGGCTGCCAGCTGATATTTGTGACCCCTCTTTTTCTTCGGCTATTTATGACTAAGCCTTTGAAAAAAAAGTTACTCCAGCCGAACTGTGGAGCTTGGCGTCTTTTAAAGAAAGGTATTAAAGTGAACTGATTTAATGTAGCAGAATGGGAGCTCTGTAAATCAGAAAGAAGCCAGCTCCTTCTCACTGACCTTTTCCTTCTTTTTAAATTTTTTTTAAAAACAGCAAATCATACTTGAAACACTTCTGTAACTCATATTTCCTCCAATCAGCGTCTGGTGTGCCGGGTCAAGCATCAGCCGGGTTCCCGAACATGTAAAGCTTTTGACATTTTTATATGGTTTCCGAGTGTAAATGTGTTAAGTGAGCAGGAGGCGCTCAAGCAACAACCTTTTGAAATGTGATCAACAATAACTTTCCTTTCCAATTTTTCTCACTGGACCTTTTCAGCAAATAGTGAAAACACAGAGAGAATTCTGAAACATTTAAGATGACATCACGCCGGAGGTGTTTCCCTCGGCCATTCATTCCCTTCCTCATGCACACAAACACCTTCCAAACACAATAACGACCATGTCGCTTTATAAGTGATTAGCTGGGTATTATTGTTCCCACACTTTGAATGTACCCATGTTGTCATGAAGTGAAACCGTATGCCAGCAAGAGGAAGGTGGCAGGTGGCTCCAGTTTCCTTTTGTCTCCCAACTCTTTGAAATGCATCCATATGACTTTTTGGAAATGCTCATCCAAAGTCGCAGGGTTTTAAGAGGATTACCGCACGGAACCTGTTAAAAGCTGCAGATCACTCTTCGGTATAGGGAGTAAAGTCTTCACATCAACATCCTGGCCGGCCGCAGAGGAGGATGAGGCACGGATACATGAAACGGATCAGGACCTTGACCCATTTCCTCTGGACAAGAAGTGGTATCGAATTCAGATCAAACAGTAAACGGGGTTTAACCGAGACTTTATGGCGATGCATATAGGTTACATGAGAAGAAATGTCCCTGGGAGTCTTTTGCTGCCCTCTTTTTCTGCACTTATATGGCCATGATCCCAGCATCTCCAACATGCCTCCACTCCCTTTTTCTGGGCGCTGCAAAAAAACAAAAAAAAAAGCCCCCTTCTTGTCTTACTTCACCTCTGCTTTCTTTCTCTCCAGAGCTTCTCTCCAAAACTGCACAGTAAGTCATCCAAGGAGAAGAAAAAGGTCCAACTTAACCCTTTAAAGCCAAATGTATCATATTTGATACATATATTTCTGAGACATTTTGCATCACTTTATGGTAAAAACTTTGCTCAAAACTCTGCAGAATAATATGAAACTTGTCTTGTGCCGCTTAATGGTTGCCAGGAAGCTGAAGACTGCACTAGACTGATTTTCACTTGTCACATGTTTATGAATGGTAGATATAGCTCCCCCCCAAAAAATTATTTTTGTACATATTTTGTTAAAGGGCTAAATAAGGACTTCAGATTTTAAAAATCGAGTTTTAACGGGCTAAACTCCAGAAAGCACAATCACTGAGTTAGAACATCACAATCTACCCGTACGCTAGTAAAAATGCCCAAATGTACTATCAACGCTATTTCAAACTAAGTTAGATTGAACAATAGTCATTTTTATCTAGAAGGTTAGAAGGGGATTAATAAACTACAGAGCATCGGTAAGCATCCACCTATGCAGAGCACACTTATAAAGTTGTTTAAAACTTATCTTGTGCTTAGCAAAGTCTAACTTTTTAACACTAGTGGTGAATATCAGATCTATCTCTTTGGCCTGCAGATAATTATTGGTTTAAATCCTCTGGTAGAGTTTGTCTCTTGACTGGAGCTGCCTACAAGTCACAGATACCTCAAGAACAACAGTAATCTAAACCGGAAGTGTAAAGAAGAAATACTTCAACACCATAGGTACAGTTTTTAAGTAAATGCACTTTTGCCACCAGGGATCATGAGGATACATATTCATCCTTCAAGTCAAATTCAGGAAATGATCGCCTTCCATTTGCCTAAAGATCTTTCCCACTGTTGCTTGAGTGAGCACTGAGATTTGCTTTCTGTGCGCACGGCGGTCATGCCCTCCTATTGTTCCCTGTCATTCGTCCACACCTGTTGCTGCAGCTGAGCAGTGGCAGCCATGCTGCAGCAACGGCAGCCCCCGCTCTAAGCTCTTGTTTTGGGCAGAGCCTTTGTGGTTGGCTAGCTGGCTGGACTCCCTCCGTCTCCTCAGGCTATCCCACGGGCATTCTCCTGTTCCTAAATACCACATGTTCCCTCATGTCGAGCACATTAATAATTTCCTGCCCCTTATTTTCTGACACTGCGTTGTGTATCTTTCTTAAATGATGAATGGGCTGTAAGCATTTGAAAAATGTGCAAAATGCACAAAGCAAACTGGGCTTTATATGGAGAAAAAAACAATTTCTCTGTTCTTAGTGAGAAAAAAGCAGCTTTTCTAGTTATTTTGGCTGGAGGCCACTGAGTGGAATGTATATACCTCTTCCTGCATGATAGTAAAAAATGAAAGATAATGCAGCTACAACCAAAGAGGGCATAATATCCTTCAAGATAAAATAAGCCTGTGGTGCACTTTCTTCTTGTGTCCATTGTTTGTCTCATTATGTTCTCATTGACTTTTTTTTTTCCAAGATATGAAACAGCTCCAAGAAACTTTCTGGTAGATTAACTTATGGGAATGTAAGCAATGATGAAAAAGGGGCCAGAGAGGGGAAAGAAGTTGTATTGTTTACACCTCATCCACTAAATAAAGTGGTATATATGGGTTTTGCCTTTTCTTTTGGTAATAATACCTCTCTGTAATGTTTTTAGATGCATGTGTGTGTTTTATTGGAAGCAACTCTCACTGTAAATTCCCTTGAACAGGCAGAACTGGGTGGGGGGGGGAGTGCAGTTGTACAGGAACCTGGTAGGAAATGACACATAACATGATTTGAGTGCTTTATGAACAGAGCTGTCAGCACATAGTCAGCACTGTCCAAGATCCGGTATAGTCCAAATTTGATCCCCGTGGGGACAGCGTGATCTGAGCCTGGAACTCTCCTGCACTGTTACAGAACAAACACAGCTATTTATAAAGCGCAGCAGCATTGCACAGTTTGCCATTTGTTGAGTGCAGTTAACTGTTCTTTTTTTTAGTGTGTGTGTGTGGGGGAGTCTACTGTCTCCTGTGCAGCTGTCGTTGCCAAGTGGGACAGGCTGCAGATGAGCCCCACTGACAGGGTGATACTTGGAGTCTGCTGGGTTAATGAGAGGAAACTAAAGCTTCACATAGGTCATATTTCAAATTTACCAGATATTTTGTGCATGTGCACCTGTAGCCTGTAAAGCTGGATTATTATAATAGTCTATTTTAGTCATTTAAAACACAAATAGACCTGCAAAAACTGCACATTTTTATAAGCAACGCCTTTCCAAAACCATCAGACAGCTCTAATAGCTCTGGCTCTACTGCCATGATTCATAAAAAGGGATCCTTGTGTTCATTATCATTCATTACCTGCATGGGAGTCTTTGTTGTCTTTGTTTTCTGTCCCGGGCTCCTGCGCCTGCTTATCATTCTCACAGCTCCCCTGGTCCAGCCGCGCGTCCGTGCTGGCGCAGCAGTAGCGCAGCTCGCATTTCCCGCAGCAGATAATCGCATCCTCCGCGTCGATCTTCTCCGGGCACTGGAAACCCTCTTTCCAGGCGCCCTGGGAGTCGTGCCAGCCGTGGCAGAACTCCCCGCTGGCTTTTACGTCGATAATGACCAAGAGCAAAGTCACAATCAGGGTGACAGATATCGGGAAACCACCTCCCCACATTGTGGGCTGCACGCCGGCGCGCTGAAACACAGGGAGATCTTTTTTTCCCCTTTTACTCCCCGCGTCCAACCTGGTGAGGCGGCTGATGATAGAGCAGGTCGGTGCGGAAAAGGGGGTTGAGGGAAAGAAATGAGGGAGCCGCAGACCACTTAGAGGGTGTCATCTATTAGAAAAATCCCGCGCGTAATATAGATCCAACCTCTCCAACAGTGACTCCGTGTTGTGAGGGATTATCCTGGTTTCTCACAAAACATAAAAGTTGATGCTAATGAAAGTAAAACTGTCATAGAAATTAAATGAACCAAAGCTTGACTGATTGTAAATCACCAGAGCTCTGGTAAATCCAGTACGGAGAGTCATGGATTTCCTTTCCACTGCAGCAGCTGCGACTGTTCCTCCAACTCTTCAAATGACTTTCCTGGTGGATGCAGAGTGACCAAAAGTAGCCTGATCCATAGGCGCACAGCTGCTGTCACTCCTGACCCCACTCTCAGTCAGCTCCGTGCGTAAAGTTTCAAACTTTTGTGGCGTGATCCGCATTGTTGAGCGCCAGAAGTCGGTGGGCCAAAGTGTGTGAGTCGCTGTGGCCCGATTAAACTGCAGCACGCAGTGTGTGTCCAAGTTTGTACCAGAGAGGGAGGGGGCGTGTTGAAGATGCAAATACCCACCTTACTGTAGTGATGCCCTGAGGAATGAGCAGGATCAAGGTAAACGAAATATTTGACAACTTCCTGTTTGACCCTTTCAAATAAACCAGTTCAATAAAAAAAGGAAGGTTAATAAGAATATTATTTCCCTTCTACTGAAAACTCGAAAAAATGTGCTCTTAAAAAGTATAATTTTGCACAAGTGATAATTTAATGTCGCGTTGCAGCCACTGAAGAGGTTTGATTGGGGAAAAAATGATTTTATTTCCGGACAGAAACTAGATAGATAGATAGATAGATAGATAGATAGATAGATAGATAGATAGATAGATAGATAGATAGATAGATAGATAGATAGATA
>JAVQJG010025665.1:0-22612 GCA_036024015.1 Craterocephalus amniculus
TGTGTGTGTGTGTGTGTGTGTGTGTGTGTGTGTGTGTGTGTGTGTGTGTGTGTGTGTGTGTGTGTGTGTGTGTGTATCAAACAGAACTTTGGGAAGAAAATGATAAAAGTATGTAACAAACACAAGAGTAAGAAAAGAGGCTTGAACTTGAGTGTTCATTTCTTTTTATAAAATGATACCTGGATAAAATATTTCACAACATAAAACCAACATTAATTGTTGAATTTTTTACACTAAACAGCCTAAAACTACGGAAGCTGAGCATAGCCATTTAAGCAAATATGTGTTTGGATGCTGTTATTTTGAGATAATATTCATTTTTCTAAGTTATCCTATAATACCAGTTGTTTATTGAGACAACAATTCATTTTTAAGAAATATGATAAAACATAGGGGTTCAAACAGGATAACGCACACAACTGCATTCAGTGCAGAACATTTATCATCATCATCATATGAAAACAAGTCTTGTGTGTGTCGGATGAACCATCAGTATGGAAGATTAGTTTTTTTCTGGATTCAGAGCAGATTTTTGTTTGTTTTATTTATTGTCTGCACTAGACTGAACCAGACAACCCACCCACAGAGTTAACCTCTCCAAGATATTTTTATCGTGGCTGGATGAGAGATGTTACTGGTTGAACATCTACACTGATGCTTTTAGCTTCTCCCCTGCATTAGTGGATCCATCTCAGTTGGCAGGATCTGGCTATAAGTGATGATAAGCAGCAAGGGAGGAGTTTATTTCTTAAATCAAGGAAAATACACATTTCAAAACAGTCATGCCTAAAAAGCCATTATGTTATTAATCTATAACAAGATCAATTCTAGCACTTATTTACTAATTTACAAAAAAAAAAAGGGAGTGGAGGAGTGAACAGCTACCACAGCTACACCTGAACAGGGTCTGTGCCCTATGCACCAGATGATAAACCATTTAAATGTGTAGATCCGCCTGCTCAGCACAGAGCTCCCAGAGGATGCTGACGCTGTCTTTAACAAGTCAGACCATCCAGCTGAATCAGTTTTGATCCTTCAGCCGCTTCTTATGTCTCTATGTCAGTGCTTTTCGCTGAGACCTCCTGCTTGGCTTTTTTATTTGTAATTGTTTTATATTTGTTCCCTTGGGCTTGTCTTTCTTCAAATGATCTTCCTTGTGTTCCTCACCACCACACCCGGTGTACGTTTAAATGTGTTGTGACTCCATGAACTTGGTGAAATATAATACAGCTAAATAACTAGTTTGATTTGAATGCCAGTAGCGGAGTGGACTATTGCTCTGTTTGTCTGGTTATGTTGTCTGTGGTCAGGTTTTGTCTGATTAAAGGTGTACAGTGTAACTTTTGGCCACTAGGGGGATTTACCTGTAAATTCCCACAGGCCATAGCCTGTCTCCTCAGACATCATGTTCACCTTCTTACTTACTAGGTCTAATTTTGGGGGAAAATACAGGTTTAGGATCCTCGTTGACCAAAGGTTACACAGTATCCCCTTAGAAAAGAGATGAATAGTAAGTTGTTAAAATATATACCTCCAAACAAACCTGACTGATAAAACTTTAACTGATTTTATCTTTGAGAATTATAAACTCATGAAATTCCACCATGATAGGAATTTTGCATTGTGGTCTTTTCTTCCTTTTTCATTAACAGGTTTCTCCCTAATAAATTGTTCACACCAGGTCCTCAGGCCTTTGTCATACCATTTGGTAGAACAAACCTTTTAGCGATTATAATGAATCTTACTAAAGAATTGATTAAATCAACGGGCCTGAACTGGTTCCACTAACCTATTTGGGTATGTATTACCAAAAGAAAGTTTGTTATCCCCTTGCTGTTTCAAATTTTGACCATTTCACTGTCATAACTTAATCATTAACTTTTATCTCAACAATTTGCTAAAAAAACATTTATTTGTATAGTTTTTGTTCAAAAGAAAAGAGAAAATGCAAAGAAACATTTCTCTCTTGTTTTTTTCTTAGTGTGAAAGCTAAAGGGTTAAGTAATTGTCTATGCCTATTAATCAAGTTCAGCAGGTCAAGTTAAGTTCTTGATCTGCTTCCTGTTCCTGTAGCACCTTTGCTTGATTTTATCATTTTTTCCCTTTGCTTGCATTTAGATCGTTTTTCAGCATGACAAGTTCCTGTAAACTTCTCCTGTCCAGCCAAATGGCAGAGACACAAAACAAGCACCAATTGACAGAATAACAGTTAAAATCATGCCAGTGTTTAATGTTGCCCTCCTTTGCCCCTTTCATCCCATCTATACATCCATTCTTCCATCTTTCCAAGAAGCCAGGCTCCTCTGCCCTGTTTGCAGGGGTCAGTGGGTTTGCCCTCAGAGAGGTTTGTCAGGAGGAGAGGGACGGAGGGTGTGCCATGTTAACTAGTGTCTTTGATCACTATGGGGGTTACAGTCCATGTTATTCCACCTGATCAGCACTGTACTGACCTTCTGGTCCTGCCACATGTGGAGAAACATCCATTTGGGGCTTAGTGGAAGGAAAGAAATGACCAGAAATTCCCTCTTTTCCCATCATTGCTCCCCTCTTCGTATTGGAATTTTCTGCCAATGTCCCAGATTGTTGTACCTTATTCTAAACCTGTGGTTTCATTATTTCATAGCATGTTTCGTAGCATCATAACATAACATAACAGTCTCAACCAAGACCAAGACTTATGTGTTATTGAATCATTAACTACATTAACATCATTACACAGAAACCCAAAACAGAAATACAACATGAAACTTCATGTGATTATTGCTTAAAAGTTGTAAGAAAGCTTCAAGAAATATTATAAAACAAATGTGTTTTTGTGTAGAATGCGAAATGTGGACACCTATATTGATATAAAAATTTAAGCAATTAAATAAGACACAATATCAATCTGTAAAATTCAACATTAACAAAGTTAACTAATAAATTAAGAAATAAGAGATAACCCAATTCAGTGTAGTTTCATCTTGGTTGAGGAAGCAAATTTTATAGCATACCAGTGCTGCCATCTGCTGTTGGTTTTCTTTCTTTTTCTTTTTTTTAAAACTTTGGTTAGATTTATTTGTGTAAAAGCAGTACTGTGTAGCATTTTACAATCACAGTTATTGTTCTAATATTGTCTTAAAGTACAGTTGAAGCAGAGTTCAGTTCCTTCATGAACAGAAACAGAAGCCGTTTTTTGTCAGATGTGAAGTGTTCATGTTTTCCTAAAATTTCCTAAAACTCTTAACTGATTGAGCAAACAGGATCTCAAGATGATAAAACACTTGGAGACTTTTGCCACAAAAGTAATAAAAGTAAGTCTGGATGCAATTACAATATTCATTCATTCATTTTCTGTACCTCTAAATCCAATTGCAGTTACAACAGGTCATAATTGAAATGAAGAATTTAAATAAAAGTGAGACATAGCAGAAAATTTGGGTGTGAACAAATCAACAGATTTTTAATGAGAAAAAAATGAAGACTTTTGCAAACTCTAAAGTTTAAAAAAGGCCTTGACCTGATAGAGAAAAACAGGTAGATTACTACGGTATCTGCTTTGAAATAGAGAGATAACTCTTCAATGACAATTTAGGTGTATATAAGTCTCCAAAAAGGATATAATTTATCACCCAGGTCAGCCACGGGGAGAAGCTTGTTGAGGATAAACTACAATGTGCAAACCGACTAACATTACGTATATCGTGTTTCATACAATTTGAGACTTTTGCACGTTATGGTAAAAACCCAGTTGTACACAATCTGAGACTTTACTACTGACCCCTAGTGGAGAACTTTAGCACTGAAATAATTCTGACTAATATATCACACAGTAATATATGGTACAGACAAGCAAAAATATTAACTTTTTATTTTTTAAAGGGCAAAATAACTAGTTTAGATAAAAGTAAGAAAATGAAAGGGTTAAGTTGTACAGGCCTAATACACCATCTCTAAACCAATACAGAATTTATTTGCATGGCCTCAGTGGGTATAGATCAGTTTTTATTACCGATGACACAGTAATAGGCAGAAACAGGAGAAATGATGGAGGAGTGCAGTGGTAACCAGCTGTTCGCTCTGGTTTAGTTCACAGAAAGACACTGAGCCAAAATACTGAGCTTTTTTAAGCCCTTAAATATAAACAAAAACACATGCTTGATTGAATTTTAATTTGTTTGTTTTATATATATTTTAAATACACCTGAATCTAAATGATTAACTTGTCAATTATTTTCTCTATATCTCTTGTTTTAAAGAAAAAAAAAAGTTTAGTAAATGAAGAGAAGTGCAAAAAAGATTTTAAAAAATTTGAGTGGAGGCCAAATTTTGGTCCTTGGTTGTGAAACCTGTTAAAGGTCACAAGTTCAGTTTTACAGCCTCCAGTGTTGCCATCCTCCTTGCAGCTACATTTAAGTAATTCTGTGTAATATTTCCTGTGCTTTAACCAGAGACGAGTGAGTAGGGCTTTAATCTGAAACATATTAACAAGAAATTTGTTTTTATGACAAATGGTAGCAGGAAAGCCGTCTTCCATCACATACAGCATTTACATATTTGAAGTAGCCTCCATGAGCAGAATAGTATAAAATAAATCCTTTTCCACTGGCTGATCACAAAGTTGGAAACTAAATATTTTTAGGAATATTAATAATGAAGAATGAATATACCAAACGCTTTGTCACTCACTGACAAAGGGGAAAAAAAGAGACTATCTGTATGATTTTATCAGCCTCAGTGACTCTGAATCAGCTGGACGTCCCTGCTTGAACCCTAAGTCCACTTGTCATATGTTATCTCATTCGGTTTTCATAAACCAAAACCTAAATCCTGGTACCACTTTGGAAAATGACAGCTGTGTTTGTGAAAACCAGAAGCAATTTCTAATGCATGTCCACAGTTCATTTAATTTGTTCCTGGCAACCCATCGGGCCCGGGGCACTTATTGTGACCACTCCTGCTTCCCAAGGGGGCCGGTTACATTCTCTCCTCCCCACTCCATTCAGGATTGATCCTTTACCATCCCCCACATGTGGGTGTTTTCCAAACCTACATCTTTTCTCATTGCCTGGATGCTCTGGACAGAGGATGTCTGGGTGGTATGAGAGAAAAGAATTTGGTAACATTGAAAAGAAAAAGAAAAAAAGTGGCACGGTTGAGAAATCTCGTGCAGCACCGGAGCATCGTAGCATGCTTGAATTTGTGTTGTAGTGAGTGGGAGGTCATTTCATTTGTGTCTTATTCAGGAAGAAATGTGTGCTCTAAATATGAATTCCTCATTTGAAGGCTTAACTACATTTGCATCCCTAAATGGATCGGGCTTTTCGACATGCATTTCCTCTCATATTGGCAGCTTTTGGCACTGAACTTAACTGTTGGCAGATCAAAGGACTTGAATCAGAAAATAGAAACACAACTGCATCGACTCAGATGGGAAATTTCACTTCCTGCTGAAGTCATGTGAGAAATGATAATAATAATGGTCTCTGCACCTGTCTGCAGTGGTATCACTTTGTCTCTTTATGTAGTTGTTGATTATTTCCTGGTTATGTTGGGCTTTGTGCGTCTCGTGGTAACAGAGTTGTGTTTTATCTTCCTGTGACTCTCCAACACAAACTGTCCTGACACTTCATGTCATTTGTTGGGCAGGATTTTAAATCTCAGCATACATCAGTGGCTGTGTGAAGTATGCGTGGGCTCGTTCTTAAACGATTACATTGTGCTCAAACCAATAAAGCTCATTTCCTTTAACCCACACTGTAGCTGATTTATTGTGACATAGGCAGTATTTTTTCTGTTATATTGACAGTAAAATGCTCTGAACTGTGTATAACTGTAAATTGCCACTGATGGTGGGAAAATTTGCTGTCACTACTGTAAAAATTCTCCTGTAACATAAATCAAAATACAACATTAAAACTGCCAGCTACTCTATGAACTGACCAATGGGAAGAGAGCTTTTCTATTTTCCAGTTTTTTTAAGGCGCTAAAAAGGATTTAAATTGCATGAAAAAGATTTGTAAAGTTTAGTACATTATTTCTGTCACCATTTTATATGAAATGACAAACATTTCCAGATACTGATGGAGAGTATTCTGTTAAAATAACGTTACATAAGGACCTAAAATGAAAACAAAAATACTGTAGAAGGAATGCAGCAATTACTGTTAAATGAAATACAGTAACAATACCGTAAAGATAGTACAATAATACTAGTGTAAATACAGTTAACCTAGTGGAATTGGGAAAATAGTAATACTACTGTAGCAGGAAAACAAAAATAGCACAGTATAATAAAATATATTTTAATATACTATAAAGGAAAATAAAATAAACCTGCAAACAAAAACACAATAATATTACTTTAAAGGGAAATGCAGTAGGCTACTATAACTGTACAGATAAATACAGTACCAATACTGTAAACACATTTACAGAGAAGTGCTGGCATCCAGCTGCCAGTTAGGCACTTAAAAACGTATAAAGGACTCCATAGCTACTTGAACTTTAATGCAAGGACTTTAACATGTTTTTTGTATTGTACACTGTCTCTTAAACTGTTATTATTGTTAATGAATGCTTATTGGTTGTATCACATTACAGAGGATGTTATGTGTTTCCTCTATGAGGCTCAACACCCTGTTTAATGCACCATATCTACATTAGTGCTGTAAGGTCATTAATGCACATTTTCCTTACAAATAAACAATTCAAAGTTGTATGTCTAAACTAAAGCAAGGAACTGCACCAAGACAACAAAATCTCCAAATAAATAAAAGTGAAAAGGTGAGACTAATTAAACAAACAAGATATCATTATAATTACTACAGTATAAAGAGGGCTTGAACTTTATTCTCCTGATTCTTATTTTTTCTTATGCTAATTTTCTTATTTTTGGATTTAAAGCACACAGAGTTCAGGTTCTTTGGACCCCTGCCTTTTTTAGTCTCAGTCAGATATCTGAGTCTGGGTTTATTCACTGTCAAAAAGTTGGTTTAACTGTTCATTTTAATCAAAATTGTGAAATGTCATTAACACAGGAACAAAAAGGGTCTTAACAAGATAAGAAAATCAAACAAGCTTTCTTTGAGTCCTAACTGACTCGCTTCAGTAGACACATTTTCCATCACCAAGCATCGCGAAGGTGCATCTATTTTTTTTAATCCTGTTTTTTTGTTTGTTCGGATCAGTGTTAACATCAAGCCAAGCTTTTTCAACGGTTCTTCAACAACCTTCTTGTTTTAGCAGCTTTGGTTTGTAAATGTTAAAATAGCCGCTGAATATGACAGTAAGTTACATAAAGTGATTTGTGTACATGGTCAAAACCTCTAAATACAGCGTGCGCACGCTTTATTTTTCAGGAGTTTGTCCTGATTATGCTGATTTCAGGCAGCAGTTAGAGTAAGTGCGCTGAACACTCAACGGTTTGGAGTGACACAATGAACCAGGAGAGATAAGCAGGCGGAAACAAGAGAAATTAATTCAGCGTGTTAAAGTGCAGCTGTCTGGTGGCCACTGAGCAGGTGTCACCTCCTCCCCTTCCCCAACACCTCCTCATCCATTCATTCATGTTTCCCATCTCACTTTCTATTATAGCTGACCATAATGTCAGTTACAAATATAGCACAGGTTTGCCACGATTTATTTTCTGATAGTCACTTCCTAAATCTTTATTCATCCAACCCAACATTTCCCTTTAATTCATTCCTACCAGTTTCCTTTTTTGCTTTATGACTGGGTCCCCACACAAATGCAGGCTTTATTAAGAGTCATTACCAGCTGGGGTCCCCTCAGCAGGTACAAACCCTGAAGAATTTGCTAAAAATGCTCAGAATAACCATAACCTGCTTCTGCAAGATATACTATAAATAAGCTTAACGACACAGGTGACGGTAGAAATTGTTGTAACATTTTCTGCGACATAAATTTTTATGTGACTTCACAGGAAAAAAAAAGGTTGTAAAGCACAAAGAAAGATGTGAAAAAAACAGCATTGCATCTTTTATCTCAGCAGTCAATTCTGCAGCTTGAGAAAATCTACTCTTACAGTTCATGCTGATAGTTCGCAGGGATTTTATGGAGACTGAAAAATAAAAACAATCTTCCTTTACTTTACACAACAAACTTAGTCAATATTTCCTGCTGTCACAAAAAAGATGGATGCTGAGAGGTTATGTTTAACTTGCCAAATCCCTCCTGCGCTTAAAAATAACAATGTTTTTCTTGTAACAATAAAAAATAAATACATTTGATTTAACCTCAATTCCATTGTGAATGAGGCCCCTAAAGACGGTGGTGTTGATATTTAGAGATCTTGATTTTCAGATGTTTGTGTATTGTTGACAATGACAGATTATTATGGCTGTTTGACTTCTTAAGGAGCAGGGGCAGCTTTAGAGGAGAGGCCAGGATGGCAGCAGGTAACTGAATTACACTAGTTTGAAGTACATTTTGAAGAAGTTTTGTAGGCATCCTTTAGAAAGGCTGCACATTAGGAGAGTTTGTTCATGTGCAGGTACATCTGTTAATGTTATGTAAAGCTATTTGATGTAAACATAAAGATGTAGCACAGCTAGTCTGGTGTGGTAGCCCTTTTAGATAAAGTGGGGAATCCATCCCATATTTAGTTTTCAGTGAATATATTTATACACATCAACTCAGCTGATAAATATGTTAAAATTAGTGCTAAAAAGAAGCTATAAAGGTGCTTAAAAAGTATCTCAATATTAGAGTCAAGTGCTGTCTAAGCTAAAGCTACAAGGCTATTTAATTAGGAAGATATAAGAATGAGGAGACATTTTGACTTTTTTGTAAGGAGGAAGGACACAGATCAGACTGAGATCCAGTCTATCACCAACACCACTACCAGACAGTTGCTCCTCACCACCCATCAAGTTCCCGTTACTGGACCCCAAAACAACCAACTTTCTTTTCTATGAACCTTTTAAAAGCTTGATTTCTACTGCCACTGTTAAAAAGTTTGTAGATTTCTTTCAAATATCAAATGTCATAAAAACCAAACCCGAATAAAGAAATCTCACATTGTCATTTGTTTTGTTAGCAGCTGAAAAAGATGCACAACCATGCTGAGAAAATGAAGTTTAAGGGCTAAAAACCAGCAAGCTTGTGGTTCCTATAAGAGTAAAACTGGGGGAGGGGGTGATGGGGCCCCTACTTTTGCCTCAGGCTTTCACTTCATACATATTTACCAGACTATTAACTTGGGTTGTGTGTACTCACCCCCCCTATTCTCCTCTCCTACAGTTTAGGTGTCTGCCCCTCTCTTTTCTCCATCCCCACCTTTTTCCTGGCATCCCTGTTGCCTTCACTTGCACTCAACCCCACCTCTTCCCACCACCTCCCTTCCCCCCGCCGCTGGTGTCCATACACCGTCCGGAGCGCAGCTTCCTTCATGTCAACCACTTCTCCAGCAAACAGACGGCTGCAGCAGCAGCAGCAGCGGGAGGAGCGGAGACGGTAATCCCCCCTTCATCCACCCCACCCCTTCTCAAAACCCACAAACCGGAGGCAGGAGGGAAACAAAACCTCGCGGGACACCTGCGCTCCTCCTCATCCTCCTTTCTGAGTTTCTTTTAAAGAACATAGCGCGTTACAGGAGATTTGGCTCCGTTTTTAAATTGTGGCTGATGAGAGCGAGCGGGGTGGTGATCTAAACTGGGATGTGGACGGAAACCAGCGGCGGAACCGCCACCAGTAGCAGCATCAGTCGGTCGGTGGATGGAGATGCGTTGTGAAGGCGGAGGTTTGATGATGATGATGATGATGATGATGATGATGATTGCGATGATATAGCAGGTGCTTCAGGTTGGTGCAGCTTTGTCAGACTGCCGCGAGCGACGCCGGGGAGACGGTGATGCTGTCGTCGTCGCCGTGTCACAGGAACAGAGAGGAAGAGGAGAGGCGCTGACATGGAGGGAAGCGGCTGTCTCTCGGCTCTGCGCTCAGGCCACCCGGATCAGCAGGTTGGATGTACAGCCTAAACCCCGGGAGACTTCATTCTTCATGTGCACGCTGGAAAATGGTGATAAAGTTGAATTCTTTCAAGTGGAATTGAAAGGTTTGTGTGCGTAAAAGTGAATGGCCCATATGGTGATCATGTATCATAGGAGCATCACAGCAGCGGCGTCTGTGCCAGTTCTGGGTGGATTACGTGTACAGAGCAGCAGGCCTCCATCTGAAGTCAGCTGCTGATCTGGGAAGCGTAAATAAAAACACTGCTCCTCTGCCCTGTTGCTGCCGGAGCTCAGATTTATCTGGTTTATTTGTTGGAAGCTGGTGTGGCGGGATCCCCTCGTGGAGGGGCAGCTGTTGCAGAAGATGACTCACTTACAGGCTGGCCTCTCTCCAGAGACCCTGGAGAAGGCCAAAGTGGAGCTGAAAGAGAACCCCGAGACTTTACACCAGGACATCCAGGAGGTCCGGGACATGATCATCACCCGGCCGGACATCGGCTTCCTCAGGACTGACGACGCGTTTATCCTCAGATTCCTCCGGGCGAGGAAATTCAACCACTTCGAGGCGTTCCGGCTGCTGGCACAGTACTTTGAGTACAGACAGCAAAACCTGGACATGTTCAAGAACTTGAAGGCCACCGACCCGGGCATTAAGCAGGCCCTAAAGGACGGTTTCCCCGGCGTGCTCTCCAATCTAGACAAATACGGCAGGAAAATACTGGTCCTGTTTGCAGCTAACTGGGACCAGAGCAGGTAACGAGATGTTTCCGTTTTTTTCGTTTGTTTGTTTTATTTTTTTATTTATTTTTTGCTTTTTCCATTACAGAGAACCTTTAAGTCCGAGCCTGGTTTGTGGAGCTGTCCGTTCAGCACCACACAGAAGTCAGAAACTAACTGAACTACAGTACGCTGACAATCTTCAACCGGAAGTTTAGCCGTTCCCAAATATAAGGAAAATACACAAGATGGCCTATTATGACAACACTTAAAAATATTAACCATAAAGGATTAAATAATTTCTTTTCACTGAAAGGTTCTGGAGCACCCTGAGTTGTTTATTTTACAGATCATCTGATTGGTGCTGTTTGTCTAAACCAGTTTCTTATAACCCCTCTTATTATGTGGCTTCATGTGGGGGCAGAGGTAGGGTCTTTCTCAAGATGCTAACAGAAAGAGTTGAAAGCATAGCTTGCAGGCATTTGTTCCAGTGCTGCCAAACGCAACAGTGTCAGCAGTTTTGTTATATTTCTAATAAATCTACCAAAGCAGCCCTTTGTAGGATCTAGTACCTCAGTGCAGTGTGAAAAGCAGGAACGTGACTTAAAACAAACATGAATGTTAACTAGATTCTTCATGCTTCATTAGAAGCCACCTGAAGCTTTCCATGTTTGCTCACTATGGTCTGATCATCACAGTGCAGCTTGGGGGGAAAATGGCTTCTTTAAAGCAGTTTGGGCACCAAACACAACTTCCATTTGCAAGTTTCTGTGCTGATGGTGGGCGTCATCAAAACCATTTTCGAATAAATCGTCTCTTATTGAATGACCCAAATATTTCAGTTAACATCCAAGTTAACACTCGATTTATTAAATCAAATAAGAATATTACTTCTTGACCTTCTTAGTGTGATGAGAAGATAAATAATAGAGTTAAATAAAAGCCGGTTTAACCTAAAGAAGATGATGTGCATCCTCAAAATGAGGACCAGGCACCCTCCAGCTGTCAGTCTTACCTTCATATCCATCACAACTGAGACATTTAACAATGTAATTAGATACCAAATATTTTTCTTAAATCACACAGCCTTAAACCTAACAGCTCTGTAATAGATGTGTGTGGACTGGTGACATGTTACTTTAGTCAAGATTTACACATCTCAGCATCTTTAGAAGTGAGGATGCTTCAGTTATTAAAACTATGAGGAAAGTTTCTCTCAAACCTTAAAGCAGCACCACCTGCAGCCGTTGTTGATCCCTTGAGCAAAGCCCTAAACCCTACCTGCTCCACAGGTGCTGTGTCATGACTGATCCTAGTATATTTTCCTTCTTAAGCAGTGTTAGAGGTGTTACTTTGGCAGCTTCCTGGCGCTTTCATGGCTGTCAGCCTTTAGTCTTGTCATGTCATGATCCTTAAAAGCGAAACATTGGTTGCTTGGACACTGAGATCAAATGTTTCGGGGCGTTCTGTATCCTTTAAATCACCTCAGTCCCTTGACCACCATGTTGGAAACCACTGAGTTAATCCAGAAACTGCTGCTCAATGAGGACAGAAGTCAAAAGTGAACCCAGCAAGCAGATAAAAACATTTGAACCTAACTGTTTCGGTATTCTGATCTTCGACAAACTGGAATGGTTCTTTCACACCGTCCTGCTTTTCTTTGTCATAAATCACAGCAGAGTCCGTGCAGAGTCTGGATTTGTATCTAGGCTGAGGATAAAAGGTACAAGTAGAGCTAATGCGTTATTTTGTTTGGCTTTAATAAGAGATTAGGACAGTTAATTATTTGTGTATCCTAGGTTAACCGACATGCTGACCTTTTACTACCTATGCCACTGGATCCCGGTACAGATTTTCTGAATTACTGCTTCCCAGATAACAATATTAGAAAAAACAAACCAAAAAAGGGAGTTTTTTTAGTTTCATGAATATTGATGCAGATAACTTTTGCTGCTTTTGATTCATCTTCTATTCAGTACCTTTAAAATGAAACTGTTCTTTTCTTTGGGGTTGTTAAATCCAGCCTTTTTTATAGGCTCAACTTCTGCTGGCAGTTTTACTGAGGCTCGTCTGGTTATCATCCAGATAAACCGAGTAAGAACAATATATTTATCATCCTGAGAGGGAAGAAATGCTTCCTGAAATCCAGTTTATCAAATAAGGGAACAAAAACAAAAACAAGAGAAGATAAAGAGGAAGTTTTCAGATAACGAAAAAGCAGAAATCCTGATCATTGAACAGGACAGTGAAGTATCCAAGGCATCAGGTGGATGAAAATCCAAGGACACACTGAAGCAACAAATCACAAGCCTGGCATCCTGAGCCACATGGTCACCGCTAAAAGCAATTAGAGCATGGCTCTAAAACCTAATTGATTTAAGACAAAATTAAACCCGAGTGGGAGGTTATCAGTAAATTCCACCAACAGCGTCCTGTCAGCAGGCTGGCAGATACTGGTTTCAGCTCTTTCACAAGATTAAAGACATGACGACTCTTAATGACACTTGGCTAATGCTCCAAGTAATGATTATCCCTTTAACTGACACAACCTGAGCTGTATTTTTGGTTTAATTGACTGTCCAGATCAAAACATGTTCGAAAAAGGGCTGACATAGTTTGTTTTAATATTAGGCAGTCTTTAGAAAGCCTGATTTGTCCAATTATGTCACATAAAACTAATAAAAAACATAATACAGCAGAAAACCTCTTTTTAAGGTGTTGTGACCAGAAAATATTTGACATTTTTCTTTGAAAAGTGACCAAAACATTTAATTATATATCAAGAATGAATCCCACCCGGAGCTCACACATGTTAACACACTCTTAGCTCAAATTATCTTTGTCATCTCATCCTTTCAGCTGATTACTGCCCCACAACTCTGGAATATTTAACCACATGTTAAAGCTGTGACATAGCCCCGTCCCTTTAAATTCAATCCATGTCTCGTTTATTTGGCAGATACACGTTTGTGGACATACTACGGTCCATTCTGCTCTCGCTGGAATCGATGATCGAAGATCCCGAGCTGCAGGTCAACGGCTTCATCCTCATCATTGACTGGAGCAACTTCACCTTCAAGCAGGCGTCCAAGCTGACCCCCAGCATGCTGCGGCTGGCCATCGAGGGGCTGCAGGTGAGAAGGATTTGTTGGTGCTCGGGGGGGATTAACTCAAAGGATTGGTTTCATCAGAAAATATCAACAGTTTTTGCTAAGAATCTTTTTTTTTTTTTTTTTTTGCGTTATCATCTTCAACAATCTATTTTCCAGGCATCCTTCCTATTAGTGGTTTTTCAGTGAATAAAAACGCATGCTTGCCACATAGTAGCTAAATAATTGCTACTTTTTTGGCCTTGTACAGGGGAAACATTTGCAGTCACGTCCTTCAGTCAATCTTTTATATGTTTGGACTCAGAAATGAAGGAATAAGAAGAGTAATCAGCTTCACCCCACTCTGAGTGTTATTTTTCCTTCTGCAGCAGTGTCACAGCAAACCTTCCGCTCCCCCTCCATTGTCCTCTCTGCAGTTAAAATGTGCTACTTAAAAACCAGTCAAGCACTGCGTTAAAGCTGTGGGCATGGTTAAAAAGCAACACAAGCGAGTAATGACATTTCCATTTTGGCTGCACATTTTACTAGTTTTTCCTCCCTTCCTGTCTTTTTCCAGGTTTATTTAGCTGGAAAGATACAAAATGATGAATTTTGATAGCATCTTTGCTCATAAACTTGACAGAAAAAGAACAGAAATTTGTGTTAGGGGAATATTTTATTTGTTTTAATAATACTTATGGCCAATCAGTCTCATACCAATGGAAGAAAATGTATTTGTGGGGTCCACATACTCCTGAGACTCCCGTTCGTTAAGTGAATAATTAGTTAAATTGCCAAATGTGTCTTTTTTCTTCAGGCTTCAATTATCGAATAAGAATAACACCAAGCAGGAGTCAAAATCAGAGTAAGATTTAGCATATAGGTGCAAGCCACAAACTCAACTCTGCTGCTCGTCTCATAAATGCATCTGCTTTAGAGAAGTGGCTCCATTTTAAAAATGGAAATAAAGATGCTTTCCAGTGGTGTAAAAACAGTGTAACAACAAAGAAATACTCAACCAAACACCAATTTCTTGAC
The DNA here is from genome assembly GCA_036024015.1 of Craterocephalus amniculus. Classification (NCBI taxonomy): domain Eukaryota; kingdom Metazoa; phylum Chordata; class Actinopteri; order Atheriniformes; family Atherinidae; genus Craterocephalus; species Craterocephalus amniculus. Next base: position 14,798 of record JAVQJG010025665.1, read on the forward strand.
TTTTCATGCAAACTTCTATGATGAGAGAGGGGAATCCAGCCTGACAAGAGAAATTAAGGAGATATATGATGCCTGCTATGCTTGTGCTTGGGTACTCAGGATTTTTCAGTAAGCCATTATTCATTGGGACACCTTTAATATCGTTAGAGAGGTACCTGTCCTGGGAGGACATGTTGCTTGGTGCTATGTGTGTGTTCATGTGTGTGTAAATAAGGGGCGTTCTTATTGCTTCCCCAACATCTCTGTGAATCTTTCACTAATTTGTTTCTGGGTTCCATTTGTCAAAGCGCAGGTTAACGGGAAGTGTTTCTGGAGGGAAGAGTTGAGTGAGACACAGTGAGCTCTGAGTTATGATGCGATGTGTTTGTGATGGATAGACTGTCACAACTTCTTCTTGCTGGAAATTTTCATCCAACACTCTGAAAGCAAACCGTGTAGCTAAAGACAAGCAGAAAAGGTTTTACTTTTAGGATGACTCCATTAAAAAGTAAACTTTTATAAAAGGGCTTTGGAAAATCAGTTGGACAGATAACGGAGCACAGTAATCACTTGGAAAATTGACTGAACTATTGAAGGGGATGCTCAGGTCAGTTACATATATATAATTTGGGGGGTCTATCATCTTGGTAAAACATTAAATGTTTTTATTTAGATGGAACTAAACATAGGAAATTGTCCTCCAAAGTAATACTCAGTTGGTTTTCAATGTTATTTTTAAGAGAAAAATGATCAGTATTTTAGATATAAGATTAACTAGATACTGTGAAGTCCAACTTTTTTCCACTCTCTGTTAGAAGATATGGTTTTTGATTATTTCTTTGTCTTCTTAGCCATAGATGATGACCGACCTGTAGGTATTTGGTACTTGGATGCTGCTTCTTCAGGATGGTTTACATATAAACAGTGGGACAGACTGTAACTTCTCCATAAAAAACATACAACAGTCATAAACAGATTTATTCATACCCTCCCTTTAAAGAAAAGGCAAAATTCTTAATAGTAATTCAAATAACTGGAGACTGAGAAAAGTCATGATAATATAAATTAGCTAAATTATAATTTAGGAAAACAATACATTGTTTTTTTAATTCAATTGAATTGAAAAAAATGCTGAGAGCACTATAGGTAAAGTTCCTGAAAGATGGAAAACATGGTAACGAAGTAAGAATTAACATAAAAAGGAACTTCTGGAAAAAATAAGCTTGATAAGACTCCTTAAAATTTTAGTTTACAGGAAACTAGAAAAAGCTATAAATAAAGCCAGCGTGGGAATAAAGGCAGCCTCGAGCCACCAACCTCTGATGTCTTTCATTAGTGTCAACAGGGAAAGAGACATTTTCAGAGATCTGTTGCACCTCTTGTCTTCTGGGAAAGTGAAACATATTCAGTATCCTACTGCTTATCCTGAGATCTGTTTGCACCAGAGGTCATGGAATCTGTTTGCAAAAGCTCAACCAACGTTTAATCAGAAACACAGAGATGAATTATTACATAAACATGAGTGCAGTAGTTGTTACAGTAGTTGTTATCTAAACCGCAACAGAAAGTCTCTTCTTTTCAGAGTTTAATAGTTCCGTTTTGAGGCTGTTTCAAATCCACCAAATGTGGGCAATTTTTAACACGAAGAAACTTTTACAAGTTAAAAAATGCATGTCTGTATAATGCAGAAACATGAATATTATTTGCATTGGTGGTATATTAGGTGAGACAACAATGAGCTGAATTGCATCGTAACATTTAAAGATGCAAATTATTTTAGCAATAAGATTTAGTCCTTTAATCTGTCTTCAGCTGACTTAAAATAAAGATTGTGTGTGCTAGCAAGCCAATTCAATACAATCTGTTTTCACCTCCTTCTTCTGTAAACATAATTTTCATGCAATCAGCAAAGGGTTGATGTGGCACGCTGGAGAGATGAAAATCTTTTTTTTTTACAGATTAAGAGATCAACAGAGGATTCAAGCAGTGCATCATGTGAGGAGTCCATATGTAACACATTTCTGACAGTTCTCCAGACTCAGATTAGAGCCTGAATTATTGATGGGAGCTATTAGCCGATGCCAGAGTCAGTCCCCCTCGAATGCATGCTCGTTGTGGGGTGCAGAAGACTGAGGAAACAGGTGTAAAATGGTAATTTGATTAGATCTGACATAGCAAAAATGATTTTCTAAACACGTTACTGAAATCATCAGGGAGGGGGAAAGGTTTTTTTTTTCTGAGGATGAAAAGATGAGAAATATGGAGTTCTACTTTTGTCCAAAAACAAGGTTCCTCGCTCAGGTTTTTTTAATAGCTGGGACACAGACAGTGTCATTTATTTTAGCTTCACATACAGCTCATCTTATAATGAATAAAGGGAAATTATTATATTTCTGGAAATTATTATGTATCTGAACCTTAACCATGTGTTCAGCAGTATTAACTGAGCTGGAAGCTGGAGATTTTTGTTTAGAGCAGAAAGTAGGTTACATTTGTAATATTGTCTCTTTCGATAACAAAAAGAACAAATAAAGCTTTCACTGAAGTTTCAGCTTTTGTGTCTTGTGTGAAAAGACTAAAGGTGGCCCTGAGTCATTCCCACAAACAGAGAGACATCTGATTGTTGAGCCTTTAGTGAGTCACTTCAATCGGAGTAGATTTGGTTAGAAATCCTCAAACTTAAAGCGGCACAATCCCGCTCATGCAGGGAATATGCTGAGTTTATTCTGCATGAGGGTCGCATTGTGATTGTGATTTGCACTAAGCACATCACTCGGTTAACTTTCATCTGCATCTACAATTTTATATCCATGACTAGAGCGCTATCTCACTGAACTGGATTATCTGATGTAAAAACAAACCATAACGTTATGACCGCTTGCCTTATGCTGAAGCCCTGGCGAGAAGGATTCATTTTGACATGTTAGGGACATTAAAGTGTTCACTGAGGCTCCTTGAAGACAAACCAACGTTATATAATATTCTATGTAGTGATTGAAAATAAGATTGTTTGGTAAACTGAATACTCTCTTTAAACTGAATACAGGATGATTTTACTTAATGATTTATGTTTTTTTATGAGTTGATGACGTCTGTTGGCATGTTTGTATCACATTATTATTATACTGACAAAGCAGTTTACTCTACAGAGCAATCATAAGCACAACAGAAACACTTTGATTGCACATAAGAAGAAATCCACGACTTCAATTCGTCAACTTAATGGAACCTTTAAGGAGAATGAGATCATAGAAAGATATAATGGCATAAACTGCTGCTACTCATTGCTTGAGAAAGAAAAAACTTTGGCGATCTTTTGTGAACTTAACTTTATGTGATCATTTTGAGTCATTGCATGTCATTGGATTTGTGACGTTAGAGGGATGGTTCAATGTTACATCATCAAAAATCCACTTGTCACAGGTTCGCTTGTACAAAATAAAAATGTCTTTTTTTGAGCCTGTAAATTATTGTGTTGCAGGTTAACACTTTAGTTTGACATGTTCTGACTTTGATTAAATTTCAATTAATTGTGTAAAATTAGCCTCTCCACCCATCCCAGCATCTCCTAATTTTCATCATTATTTCTAATTACATAGAAGTTTAAAAATAACTTTTTTGTGCTTTAAACTTTTGCGCTTCTAAATTGTGATTGATGCACCCAGGCAGCAGCTGGCATAAGACAGGAGTGCTTGACGCTCTTACCAGAGTTAGTGGCAACAGGGGGCGGCCAATCACATTAGCAGGAAGCCAAAGAACAGAGCCAAACAAAGCAGTTGAAATGGGTTATAAGATTGGACTCGTTCCAGCGAAGTTGCCAGTGGAGAACGCAGATCTCTCAGCTGTTTGTGCCACAGGAAATGAAATCAGGTTTTAGGTTGTTGATAAGGACATGTACCTTCTGTCTTCACTCATTTCTACATGGGTACATGGGTCCTCCTCAAGCTGCCAACAGAGCTCTGAAGGACAAGATTGTTTGGGCGCTGAAAGGTGTTGGGTGGGATCTTTGTGGATTGGGTTTGCTTCCCTCAGAATAGAGAGATTGGGTTAACGTCTGATGCCGTCCTGCTGGAGGAGGCTGCTACTGTAGGTCCACTGGATGAGGATGAGCAGGGTTGCTCATTCTGCCTTTCAGTGGGTTTATTGGTGTGTCTGATGTAAGAATAGATTTCAGAGGAAACAAATTCATAATTAACCCGAAGCGGAAAGATTTTTGAAGAATGAAGCTATCTGTATTTATCTCTACTAAATAAAAAAAAACTATTCATAATCAATATACAGTCAAATCAAAATCTTCCTTTGAAGATTAAACTTTTTAAAATGTGAAAATTGGTCTAAAAACATCCTGGAACAGGAAAATATGGCATTTTTCTTCCGTTGCTGCTCAGACTGTCTTGGTTATAATTTTAAGTATGTCATGGCTACGCTAACAATGTTAGTTTTTAGCAAATACAAATAGCATGTAGGCCGCATGCCTTGGGATCTCGGTTTGCAGCTCAGTGTTTCAAACAGATCACAGCAGAAGTGAGCTTGAATCTTTCCTCCTGTCGGCGGCTCCTTGAGGCTTCGCTGTTTTTACAATCCAACTGAGTTTTCTCTCCTTTTCTACGGATTTTTTTGGGACACATTTTAGCTGTAAGTAAAACATGGGGAGATGGAGATGGGGAAAAGTGTTCCTTTGTGGTTTATTAGTCAGGAATTTGCAGCTCTTCAACTGGCAGAAGTTTTCTCAGAGCTTCTACAGCTAAAATTGTTATATTTTTCCTGAGGATCATTAGATGTGAAATGATCATCGGCATAATAACATAAATATTATCAGTCAATTATAGAGCAGTTTGCTCATTTATGATCTATTCGGTGTGATTATTCAAGGCGTTCTCATGACTTTCTCTCTCAGTACTCAGTAAACCTGGCTCAGAGTAAGACCTGGGCTTGGGACAAGTTCTATTAGATTTACATTAAAGCTACTTGGTTAAGTTTCTGTAACATTCATGATGTTTATCTCGGTGCTCTTTATAGTGATGTAGAATATTTTTCTTGTGTAAGTTCACCCAACATGTGCGTTATAAGCTTTTTTCTTATAAAAAAAGAAAAGTCTCCCTCTGATACATTGATGGATCTGCTTTAGCTTTGATTACAGCACGTTTTTCTGCTGTGGCATCATTTTGATGAACTTATGATCAGAGTTGCATGAATTTTGTAGCAGAGAAGGTGGAAGGATCAAACAGCTGCACAAAGATTCTCTGTGGGTTCAGGTCTGTACTCTTCTCTCTCAACTATCCAACCGCTTAATCCAAGTGGGTCGCGTGTGTGCTGGAGCCTATCCCAGCTGTCAAGGGGCGAGAGGCGGGGTACACCCTGGACAGGTCGCCAGTCTGTCGCTGGCGCCGTGTCGCCAACACGGAGAGACAGACAACCACTCACACACACACTCACTCCTAGGGAGAATTTAGAGTGCCCAATTAACCTAGCATGCATGTCTTTGGACAGTGGGAGGAAGCCGGAGTACCCGGTGAGAACCCAGGCATACACGGGGAGAACATGCAAACTCCACACAGGAAGGCCACAGTTTCAAGCCCCTCCTCAGCCAGAATCAGACTTGAACCCGCGGCCTTCTCACTGTGAGGCCGCAGTGCTAACCACTACACCACCGTGCAGCCCCTCTCTCAACTATTCTTTCACAATTTAAGCCCCATGAATCCTGGTATATTATCTTGGAATATGGACATGCCATCAGGGAAGGAAAATATAGAATCAGTCAGACACGCTCATGCTCACTGAGAGGCAATGAAGGGCAGCGTCTTGCCTATAAGGACACTTTGGCATGTACTCTGAGGAAGCAATGACTCCGTCAAGCTCCATTTCCATGGAACCCCAAAATAATAACTTAGTTAAGACATGTTTCCATGGGGTTCAGGTCTGGACTTTGTGGTGATCGAACCGTGCGTGAAAATGATGTCTCCTGCTCCGTGAACCGGTCTTTCAAATTCTGAGCCCCATGAATCCTTGTCTTGGAAAAAGCTCATGGCATCAGGGAGGATGGAATAATCTGTTCATCAGAATATTCATGACCTCATTCTTCTGTACATAAAGTTGCTGAACCTAGACCTCACCAAGTGCAGCAACCCCAGATCATAGACCGCCCCCACAGGCATGTACTTTACAGTAGGCACTGGGCATGACGGCTGCATCACTTCATTTGGTTCTCTTCTTAGCCCAATGCTTCCATCACTCAGGAACAGGGTCAGTCTGGACCCGTCAGACCACATGACCTTCTTCCATCGCTCCAGAGTCCAGTTTTTATGCTCCCTAGCAAACTGAAGCCTTTTTTTCTGTTAAGTGGTTTTCTTTAGTCCAATTCCCCTGAGTTCTCGTCACATTATGTGGAAATGTTCTTACTTTCAGTTTTAAAACTACCCCCGAGCTCTATGGTTATTTTTTTTTCTTTGTATTTGATTTCACCAAACGCTTAAGTGATCCCCATCATTAAATATTGTTTTTTGACCACATTTTTCCTTGAACACAATAGTTCTCACCTACCCCTTCAGTTCTTGATGTGTTGCACAGTTCTTAATCCAGTTTTAGTTGCAGCATCTTCTTCTGTTTTCTCTGCTTGATGCAAATGATCTGACCCTTCCAAAACAGATAAACATCCTTTCCATAACCACAGGATGTGTGTTTCCACATGTTGTTTCAGAAATGAGAAGCTAAAGACTTCATTATTTAGAGTTAAACAACTTGTCACAGGTTGAAATACGATTTACCATTTGGTAACTATCCAATGGGAGGCTCTTATCTATGCACTTTGTTAAATCAAGGTGGTGGCTGGAAGTGTATCTGGATCATGAAGAGACTGAGGAAAGGTTTTACAAAGGGCAAGGCTTGTGGCCTCTGGAGACAGAAAATGTTTGTGACCAGTTTGATGACCTTGACCTGTTTTAGAGAAATCTGGTAAATTAAGTTTTACTGCAACGTTAGCAGTATAATAGCAAGTTTAACAGACATCTAGTTCTAACTTTGAAGTTATTTAGTCATGGATAAAAGTGTTAGACTAAAGGAAAATATTCAGTACCAGATAAAAAACAGCTAATAACTGTATCCATCTTAATGTGTTTGCATCTGAAACATCAGGACTTCTGCTGATTGGCTCCAGTGGTCATCAGATACAGTATGCAGTATTGGACTGGCATTTGGTTTCACTGTTTTAAAAAAATAAATAAAAAAGCAATTACTACACAATTGCCCCCTGAAAACTGTGAATATCTGTTATGGGTAATGAGGAATGAATTTCAAACTGGTAGCTGTCACATCACAGCTTTGTGTCCTCAGGATGAACCTCTACTATGAATCCCAAACTCCTGTCCTCAAGGCTCCATTTCCTGCAGACCTTCAATGTTTCCCTGCTGCAACACGCCTGACTCAAATTAGTGGGTCAGTGGCAGACTTATGCATTGCTTGTTCAGACACCAGTTTATTTTGAATCAGGCACGTTACAGCATGGAAACATCTAATACCTGCAGGGCCTTGAGGCCCAGGGCTGGGGCATCACTGTGTTAACACTGCCGGGGTATAAACCTGGCGCCTGACTATTTCTGCTGCAGACGAGGTGCTCTGTCTGGGATTTCAGGTTGTAATACTATTTCAATCAGGAGAGACCAATACGGGATGAAGTTACATTTATTGATTGACAATAGAATGTGTTTTGGCGAGTAGACCGCGACGTGCAGTCGTCTGCCAAGAGGGAAGAGGCCCTTCGTACAACAACCAATTCCCCCCCGGGGGTCTGGACCTGGTGGTGGAGGAAAGACTGCAAGAAAAGAAAGATATGCCAGCTGG